>OX103973.1:23206406-23240117 GCA_944470395.2 Schistosoma turkestanicum
ATGTATTAAAAATTAATGAATGGAAATATCTCCTGAGAAATCTACACTGATATATACATATATATATACTTAAAACGTCAATCAGCTTATTCGATCATTACAATACAATGGTTAAACCTGTTTCAGGTCAAATTTTGTTTTAATGAGCTAAATATATATCTGGCGTCTAATGATCGTTATGTTTAAATAAAAATTGAACTAACAAGCTAGAACTTTCCAATTTATGTTTCACTGTAAAAATACATAAACATTTCTTCAAGACTAAAGTTAAGAGCAGTGGAATGTAGCGCTAACTCGTTGAAAAACCAACTACCTAAGGTCTACTTAAACAATGTTCAATAAGGGATATGAATAAATCTTCTCTATCATTCAATTTTCAAAACCTCATGTAATAGAAGCAACTACTTAGTAGTCATTAAAAAAACAGTCGTTTATTAGTTGAAAAGAATATGTAACCAGGATTTACCAGCATGTCAATCCGGCTAGGACCAAGTGAAAATATTATTCGTAAAAACCATTGTGATTGTATGTTTCTTTACAATATTTCGCGATAGTTATTGAGATCAGTTGCAGAAAAAGTATATCACCAATATAAATTGATTTGTCATTTATATGTTTTTATTTTAAGATGTGTGTAAACATATCGATAATTCTTATCTTTAGTGAAATTATGAATTTATCACTGTTAGACCACTACAAGAAACCTGAAAGCAATCAACGGCCGTTTCGTCCTGGTATGCAACTCATCAACAGAGTTAAAAATTAACACCGTTGGATGTTGGCTCAATGGTCCAGAGGTTTAGAGTTCGCGCATAAGACCGAAGGTCTTGAGTTTCAATCCTGCCAGTAGTGGAAGTCAGATATGCGTAATGTTGATATGTCCCATACCAGGACAAAGCATCCGTCCAGTGCTTTCAGGTTTCTAATGGTAGTCTGTTACGGGTATGAGGGCGGTTGTCACTTCCCGGCTGCCCAACACCGTGGAAGGTTGTTTCTTGAGGGACCTGAAAAGGAACGGTAGATTAGTGTTGATCAAAGAGACCTGGGAGCATGGCCCGCAGAGCCCAAGGGACAATCGCTTGAGGCCGGTCACGCACAGCCTTTTTATGAAGAGCTTTCAGAGTTTTAGCTCCGCACTTAAAAGCCCATAGTGGGTACGCTTTCCACCGGAGACGGAAATCCGTGAGGTAGGGTGAGATGTGACATTTTTAGGGTTGACCTTTTTCTAACATCTTCCTTCTTTGTGAGAAGGCAGCATCGCTGCAGATGTTGGTCGTCCTTACGGCTATCACACACCTCTCTGCAGTCAGCAGTACGACTTCGTCCACAGACCTGGAGTAGCTGCTTTTAGTCTCGAACATTGATCAATTCATGACTTCAATAATAAAAAAATTATCTCCATAACTCTATCATGAAAAATCATTATCTTCTTCAATATAACATGAATGATCAACTGATATAAGCATAGATATCTATTTAAATAAATCAATAATGATAAACTAACTACTCAATTACATCATTTAACTTGATCATTTTTAACCAGTAATTATCATTCATCAAAGGAAATATCCAGTCACTAATATATATAAAAACAATTACGTATAGAAGAACATGAAACAAGCTTCATTTATAAACACAATGATACAAACTCTAATCAAACTATTTCATCTTTAATACAGAAAAAAATAAATATATTTTAATGTTCATTCATTTATACAAATCATTAACAAATGTTATGTAGAAATGTATATATAAATTAACCATGTGCACAGCGCATATAAACATAAAAATAATTAGCTAATTATTAATTTTTCCACTGTAAACCAGACCATTTTGTATCGAATGGTATTTTTCTTATTGAAGTAAAAACATCTGGCAGCCTAAATAGCTATTACAAGAAGAAAAAAAACAAAGGTGAACGATTTGTAATATTTAACAAACTAAATTGAATTTGTAAGCACAACTAATTGAGAGGATTAGAAATAAATGATAGATAGATAGATAGATAGAATGGCATTTTGCTAGTCATTGCATTAAAATGAATTGTTGGTTTTGGATTACATTTGAGCAGATTTACAACATACATGAAATGCTCATTGTATGATGACTTGGATCGATTTATTATATTGTGTTTGTGGTTCATGAAAAGATATAATGCTTATTAATCTCTACAACTACATCATCGTACTGGAATATAAATGTTTATCACGATTTCAATAAAACCTACCATCAACATAATACTCTTATAGAAATGAAGAAATATGCTCACTAGTGACTAATTTGTGAGGGGTCTCAGAGTTCTAGTGAGAGATGTGACCACTGGAATCTAGTCTCGTCGGGTGTAAGTAGTGACTGCCGACGACAATCGGTGAGGTTGCACGAAGCCGTTAGACGATTCATGCTTAGACATTAAACACCGTTAGATGCTGGCTCAGTGGTCCAGAGGTTGAGCGTTTGAATCTTACAGGTAGCAGGAGTTGTGGATACTCACTGCTAATGAGTTCCACGTCAGGACGAAACGGCCGTCCAGCGCCTCTAAATTTCTAATGGTGGGTCTAACAATGATCCATTCAATCAATTTTAGAAAAAACAGATCTGTAATACGCTCTGTAATTTAATAAATCATAGCATATATAATAATCCTTTTTTACAATGTTAGATTCCATAGATCAAACGTTAAATATCAAAGAAAAAATCAATATGACAAGAAAAAAATTATACAACTTTCCTTTTTGTTTTATTCTCTTCAAAACGAAATATTTTGATTTCTCGCATTTATCCACACAAACATATACTAACATTTTCCATGCCATTTATATTTGTATATTTTCTAATAAACGAATAAAATTCAGGTAAATAAAATTATTCTTATTTAGTGAAATATAATTAACCATGCGATAAGTCAGTTTAATTATCAGTACAGTGTTTCCCTATATACATATATCTATACACCATACTATACTATATGCGTAAAAAGTAGGCCACATCCATGAATATGATCTTTCAAGTAATCAAATAGTTTGCTTTTTATACATACACACTCATAAACGAAGTATCACTGTAAGTTATTTCGACTAATACCAATTAATTTATTAATTTTCATCAATTTAATTAATTCAAACCAAAATACCACTGATCTATATGACTATATATATTTTTTTTCTTGAAAAAAAATACATAAAATTAATTATTATACAGAGTCTTTGGAGGTGTGTGTGATTTTACACATTTGCAATCATCAATCAATCATTGTTAGACCTTCATTAGAAACCTGGAAGCACTTAATGACGACCGTTTCATCCTGGTATGGGACTCATTAGTAGTGCGCATCCACGACTCCTGCACCTCGCAGGATTTAAACCCGGGACCTTCGGTATTTTTCGTGAACGCCTAACTATCGGAACATTGGGTCGACATCCAACGATGAGTCCCATACCAGGACGAAACGGCCGACTTTCAGTGCTTCCAGGGTTCTAATGGTGGTCTACCAATGATTGATTGATGATTTCAAATTATTATACTCCATGAAAATTTTGATTGTGTTTCTTATTTTGGTCAAATATAAAAATAAATCTGGTTAATGAATATCCCTAGAATCTCCTATTTGTTTGCTTATACACATAAATTTAGAATTAAAATGTCTACTGCCTACTTTAGTATTCTTATTTTAGGGAAGCATTCATAAAGTTAAAACGATCTGTTTAGAAATACAAAAAATCTCGAAAATTAAGTAACTTTATAGGTAGTAAATATAACAAGAGAAAATAAGGTAATAGTAGTGTGGTGCTGTGGTGCGAACTACTTATAAGTAGTATATGACGTGAGTGTCAACGTAAAGTCTGGTAGCATAATATGGGGGGAAGATCAAGAAAGGAAGAGTTAGAAAACAATGGAACTTGTATGAAACGCATGAATAGTGACAATGGATTGATGTTTGGCAACAGGAACAGTCCAGTTCCATAGGATGAACTGATCTTTTGCAAATGAACGATTTACGATATGGTTTTCCGATTTTACTGAGTAACTCTGTAATTTTCGTTAAATACAATTCGGTTGCCCCACCTGTGTTCTCATTCACTACAGTAGTTTAGTTTTGCCTTACTTTTAAATTAAGCTAATCATTTTTAAAAAGAAAACCAAGAGATGATTTTTACTTAAATTTAAAACAATTCTTTCAATTGTCTACAATCCGATAAATAATAATATAAGTGGGCGTATGAAACAATGTATGTTACTAAAGAAACTAAGTCTCGTTGTAACTATTCTATCTGATTGTTTTATAAATTAGGCTTATTAATATTAAGTAATATATATATATATCTGAATAGAAATATATCCGGAGTAGTATTATCGTTATTGTTATAATAGTACAATTGTTATTTTGTAATGTTATCTACAAAATATTACTTACTATCTCATTGCTTTCGTTAATTCTGTCTGTTGACATTCAATATTGAAATATAAATAAGAAGCTATGAATCAGAATTTGTAATATATATATATATATATATTAGAGTTTTTATTGTGGAACTAATGACAAAAGTTTCAAAATGTTTCATTTTGCTCCTATGTCTTTTACCGTTATAAATGGTAGGATTATATTTAAACAAAACAACTTTAAATTATCATTAAAAGAATGGTAATTTTCAAAATTCATTTCCAATGAACAGAGGATTATAAACGAGATAAAAAAAAATGGTTTGCACTTTTTGAATTTCAGTCTTTTAGGTTAGCGTCAGACTCATATTTATTTAACAAAATTGATATATCGTATGCTTAATTGAAGTTATTTTCTTTTTTAGTAGGGAAGACTTATGAAGATTGTTGAATATTAATGAGATTTAAAAGTTAGATGCTTTGGTACGACAGTGAAAGTCTTGAGTTTAATTTTCGATTACAATGTTGTGGATATACATTGCTGTGAAAGAATCCTTTTAATAGGGAGGACTTGTTGAATATTAATGAGATTTAACAGTTAAATGCTTGGATACGACAGTGAAAGTCTTGAGTTTAATTTTCGATTACAATGTTGTGGATATGTGTTGCTGTGAAAGAATCCTTTAGCAGAAAGTTCATTAGAATATTGGAATTCATAATATTACATGAAAGAAAAAGCTTATTCACTTTCTTCGAGAAAGTGATTTTTAGAAGAAAAAAATGAAATTTGTTAAAGATAAATATATTGAAAGGAAGTCTGTAGTGGACAATATTTTAAATCCTACATTTTTGTTTACCACAGAGGCTATAAATATATGGTTGTTAAGAATACTCTACCACAGTGTTGGGAAGCTAAGTTCACCAGATCGACTAGAGCAGGTAACAAGATTCTCCACCATGAGGTTTATTCCACAATCCACCACACTACGCCCAATAGCATAAGCAGTAGTAAGTAAACATCAGTCGAATCTCACGTTCAGTTGAATACACTGAAGTACATATATTTTGAAAAGAGAGAAGGAGAATCATTTATTCATTTTTAGAAAGTATTTTCCAAAAAAACCTACAATTTTCATGAGAAAGCTGCTTACATAATCCATTAACATTCCACCTGCTATACATTTGGAACACATTGAAAGCATCAATAAATCATTATTAGACCACCACTAGAAATCTGAAAGCACTTGACGGCCGTTTTATCCTGGTATGGGAATCACCCGCGACTCCTGCACCTTGAAAGATTCAAACTCAGGACCTTCGGTTTTACGAGCGGACGCCTAACATCTGAACCACTGGGCTGGCATTCAACGGTGTAAATTTCCAACTTTGATCAATCTAATGATTTTGTGAAACCTTACTCATTTATCTTCGGTGAGTTACTGGCTACATCTGACAGGTGTGAACTCCACTAGTCATGTATTCTAACTAGAATTTCGAGAATTTCCCCACTAACCTAGTCACTGGTGAGCACATTTTGCGATTTTTTCAATTAGAGTTATGGAGATTGGTGTTTTTAAACTTTGAAATCATCAATTAATCATTGTTAGACCACCACTAGAATCCTGGAAGCACTGAAAGACGGCCGTTTGGTCCAGGTATGGGACTCATCAGCAGTGTACATCCATGACCCCTGCACCTTGAAGGATTTAATTACTCCACTCAATAAACAGTCCAGTGCCACGTTATAGAAACTCTCAGAAGCTCAAACAATTGGAAGTGCTTGATCTACCATTTATTTTCCAAAAGAGTTAATAGTAAATCTTCAACGACCTTGACCTCTTTCTCTACAAATTCTAGTAAGAATTTGGTGAGTTGGACTTACATGTATACTTATCCCTCTAAAATTTCGTTACATCAAGCCATCACGGTGAAATAAATCACCGTTTTGTAAAACTTTAAATTCCGAACTTCTTCCCCATGACACAGAACTTATTCGTTATTGATTGGTAATTAATTTCTAACATTATGTTAATACTTGGGGAATAGTTAAACACATTAGCTTAAATATACTTGAAGAACACATCATCAAAATACAATAAGTTCATCGTATTCCGCCAATGTTATCATTCTTGAGTTATTCCAATCTTATAGAAGAAGCAAGTGCATGAAATGTTTTTAGAATGTATATTCTCTCAAATTCGTTCAACTCTGTGTGTAAACATGTTAGAGATGGTGGAGAAAATTTGTAGCTCAGGTGGATGATTGTGGTGGTGTTTCGTTTTCTGAGCTGGACGATGTTTTGGTTGTGGAGCTTTCATTGTTCTTCTTCCGAACAGCATCATCAGCACAAACTTCAGAGAGAAGTAAAGTATTCGAATTTCTCCACGTTTTACCTGTAGCTTGTTCTGTTAACCTCGATCTTGATTGGTTGATCTTGACCTGTTGACCGAGGTTAGCAGAACAAGTTACAGGTCAAACGTGAAGAAATTCGAATGCTTCACTTCTATCAGAAGTTTGTACTGATGATGTTGTTCAGCAGATGAACAACGAAAGCTCCACAACCAAAACAACATCCAGTTCAGAGAACCAAACACCACCATAAACATGTTAGACTTATTAGTTATATTAATAATTATACATATTTATGTCTGCTCAACATCATATTCCATCGTCTAAATATATAAATGACAGTACTTTTTTCATTATAATAAATCATCAAATAAAAACAATCATTAAACAAGAATTTATTCTCTGAAAAAAACTGACTTAAAAAATGTCGGAAAAAATTTCACACAATTGAATATTGAAAATAGATGTGGATTTTTCTTTTATTAAGCATTAATAGGGTTGTTTTTCCTTATTAACAACCTATTTAAATGGTATCATTTTAATTCCCTTCACAGTGTAATAATCTAATAGACACCAAGTTCTTTTTGTCAGTATTGTCATACACTTATCAAATTATTCCTTTGTATTAAATCTAACTCTGATGTCCAATTGATTCCATAATTTTTAATCAACATTATCCTATAGAATTATTTTTTCTGGTTAGCGTTTCATCAGAGAGTTAATATGTTACATTTAGGGGTCGCTAACCTTATGCCTAATCCTTATCCTTTTTCCGGACTTGAGACCGGAAGTAATCATCTAAGAGGTGCAAGTGGAATTGTCCAGATGTCATCAGAAATAACCTACAATGGGAGAGAACAAACCATATTCCATCAGAGGAAGTAAATAGGAAGAAGCACTCGAGGTGGATAGGACACACACTGAGGAAATCACCTAGTTGCATCACAAGACAAACTCTCACCTGGAATCATCAAGGCCAACGAACACATTACGCCGAAAAATGAAGACAGATATGATAAGAATAAACACCAATTGTGTACAACTGAAAAAGAAGGCCCAAGAGAGAGTCCATTAGAGGCGGCCTTTGCTCCACTGGGAGTAATAAGCGTAATTAAGTAAATGAAAAATCCTCTTGAATAATCTTAACTTTAACATAAACTAAATAATGTTACGACTATTTTACTACAGGATACATAATTTTTCAATGTTTAAAAATTCTTTTATCCAACGAATATCAAGCAAATTTAAAAAAAAAATAGTTCTGTTTTTTTATCTAACAGTATTTATATTCATACTCATATTATAGACAAATAAGTAACACATTGAAGTATCATTATCTGTATAGTACTTAACAGGCAGGAAAAAAAAGATTTCATTGAGTAACTTTTCATACGATGCCACTATCACACACACAGAGAGTGACATTCCAACCAACTAAGCTAAGCAATCGAATAAATGCAGCAGATATATGTCTAGTAAACCGCCTGATACATTGCTTATTATAACAACAAAAATAAAATCGATAAAATCTGTTACAACCACTGAATTTTTTTTTTCTCTCTCTCTCAGTAAACTGATAACATCTGTATCAGGACACAAAATTTAACAAAAAAATAAAGTACCTGGTATGAAGGTATTTGAATAGATTATTTTTTTTCCCTGATTAAAATGAAGAAGCATATATGTAGAAAAAAAAGAAGTACAGATTAAATTTCCATATATAAATGTCATGATTTTTAATTAGAAAAATAAAAATAATTTTTTATTATAACAAGGTTTTTGAATATCTGTTTGGCGCCAATCTTTCTTATTTTATGCCTTAAAATATTATTTATTCTCATATATATATATATATACGAATGATTATAATACATTTGTATATTTTTCTCTTACAATTTTGACTTTTATAATTTACTAATTCGTTGGATATGTTTCTTCTGATCACTTAATAGTAATAAAGATGAAAGGTTTTTTATTTTTTTTGTTACGGTGTTCAGAATTGTGTGATAAACAGAAGCTTTGTTTACAAGTAAATTGAAATTTCTGTATAATTGAAAAAAATGTTTGCGAGGAAATGTTTTGGTAAACAAGATATGAATTAGTTGCATATTGATAAATTTTTAAAACACATTTTTTGTCAAGGTTTAACGCACATACACTAATTATGTTTACGTACTGAAAATGTTTGATTACGTTTCCTATCGAAAACGTCACTGCGGTATCTTATTTGGAGAAGAAGAGGTTGTGTTGTTTGAGATATGAAAGAAGATGTAACATATTTTACCTAAGACTAATGTTTTATTATTTATGACAAACATTTAGTCTTATTTTCTGATTTAAGATACTTACTAACTAAACTTGTTAATTGTACATTGATTAACAAGTTGGGAATATATCGACGTTGCACTGAACAATTAATTAGATAAAATATAGTTATAAAATACAAAAGCTTAAAATTAATGTAGGAAAAATAATCACGAACATCACTACAGACCTTTTAGAGTCTTTCAATCGAGGTTACTACGAAACAAGCTTGAGAAATATACATGTCCTATACAGTTCAGATCGATGAAATGCAACTTGAGAGTTAAATTACTCTTTCAAATATAAGAAATGACCGAAAAGTGGAATTAAGATGTCGAGTAAGACATAGATTTAAAGTTAGAGCTACACATATAAGCGAATAATATTGTTTTCGATTAGGTCGTCATCATGCTTTACTCTAATATATATGAATATTTGTATATTAGAGTAAAACCTGATGACGATCTAATTGAAAACAACAATATTGTTAGCTTATATGTGTTGTTCTAATTTTCGTAATGGGAATCTTTTTAATATATATTTAAAGTTACTAACATACAGGAAATGTTTTCGGAGGTCGTAGGCTCGATTATTACATGCTGGTCCGTAGATGTACACTTCTGAGAAGTCGCATAAAAGTACGAAATGGTTTTCAAGTGCTTCCTGCTTCTCAGCTTAGATCAGTTCGTAGTTTTAGCTGTGGAGAACAGTTCACATAGCTTCTTCTTAGTTTTCTAACTCATCAGTAGTTTAGTATGGAATTTTATAATGTACTTCCATCTTTACCGAGTCACATTCGAAGAATACATGTTTTTCTAACCTCAATACACATATTTTTTCTGACTGTGACTCAGTTAAAATTTATTCATTTGTGTAAGATTATTTTATATTTTGCTTTAGAATTTATCAAATAACTTTCACAAACATCTTAACTAAAAATAATTCATACCAATAATTAAAAAAAATGGTTTTTTTAAATTCAATATATATCTGCATTTTCATATTCTTTTAAAATTAAAATAAAATTAACCATAACAATGATAATAAACTAGATAGATGTTGATATCATTATTTACAAGAGAGAGAAAAAAACACACAAAAAAACAAATGACTAGTTAACACCAGTGTTTTTCAATCTGCAAAAATCATCAAGTCAAGTTAAATGTATCTTGCCTAAATGAGAAAAAAAAAATCTTATCTTTCATTAGTTTTTTGATCCTTCTCCACCTTCTTCTTCTTCAAATAGTCAAATATCATCACAAATCTCTTTAACTCTAATACTTGTTAAATCATCATTTATAGTTGATTTGTTTTGTGGCATTATTTCATCACATGGTTGGAGTTGTTTTAAAGGTTCATTACAATCTACACGATTATTTAAATGTGGATGCGGTTTACTGCCATGAAATGAATAATAATAATGTGAATTTTTACTTCGATTCAAACCTTGATGATGATGTTGATGAGGATGATGATGATGATGATTAGTCCATTTTAATGAATTCGTTGATTTAAATTGTGAAATTTTCAAATTATTTTTATTATTATTTTATTATTATTAATACATGAGATTGGTTGAAATTCTGAATGTGCCAATGCAATGGAATTCAATAAACATCGATTACTATGCATATTATTATTATTATTATGATGATGATCATGATCCGTGTGATTCCATCGACATAAACAAATAAACATACGATTTAAATAACCACGAAAACCTGGCAAACCAACAGCATAAATCATGATATTAATGATTGAATCAAATGTAAGCAACAAGTCTGAAACAAGTTTAGCTAGTTGAAATTCAATTTTCAATTTTGTATAATGTTGTATAATTACTAAAATAAAACTAGGTGTTTGAAAGCATAAAAATGATATAGCTAAAAATAATATCGTTCTAGTTGCTTTCATTTGATGTCGTCTACGTACATTTGTGACTTCAATGATTTTTGTATCACGCCATGGTGAAACATAGAAAGATATAATAAATGACATGATTAAAACAATCAATGTTGCGCAATAACTTGAAATATAAAAAAACAATATGCTTCATAATTGATTATGATATTTTGATCTAGTAAAGCGTCAATATATGTTACAATGGTTGTTTTCTTATGAAAATCATTAGAGAAATCTAAATTTGTATTTGTATTCGGTGAGAATGTTTCATGCGGTTGTGCAATCGCACTGTTCATTTGATCATCACTCAATGGGTTACAAATAATTGCATAATCATAAAATGCACGTACAATAGCAAGAAATCCAGATAGAATCCATAGAAATCCATAAATGAATTTTATTGCTGAATGAGAAAGTATACGTCTTTTACGTATTGGAATACGACTACTTCTGTACGAGCCGACGTAATCAACACATTACACCAATTACGTGTACATAAAGAACAATCAGAGCCCCAATTAATAAGAGCAAATAAAATAAATTCTGTTGGTTTAATCATTCGTGGATTAGATGAACAAATAAGTTGTGTTGTATATTCTATACAAACAAAAAAATGAAAAAGTACTTCCGTTGCTGATAAAACCAGCAAACTTGTTCGCATAACCGATTTTCTATGTTGTCTTGAAAATACCGAGATACATAATCCATTTAAGATTAAAGCAATTATGCTTAATATTAATATTGGTAAAGAATATACAAATTTTGTGATACCAGTTGAACTTATATTTCCACTACATGTACTATTATATTCTATCCATAAAGTTCCATCAAGCATAATCTTTTATTATGGATATATGTAAGTGTATCTTTTAATTTTATTTGAAACCTACTACTAATACATTTGTAAATGATGCGAAAAAATTGAATTAAAATTTAAGACGTTAATCATAAAAATGAAATGATGTAGTCATAACTTTTGGAATTATTTGATTGGTTAAAAATGTTAACCAATCAAATTACGCTATGAAAAAGTTCAAACACAATTCTACACGTTGTGTAATTAACATAAAACTTATACTGCGAAGAATATATTTCTACACCGAAAAAATAATATCCAGATAAAAGTATTTGATAAATAATTGTTAATTTAAATCTATGTATGGTTTTTCATTTAGTACCTCATAAGTATAAACTTTAAATGTTCAATGTATTGAAATATTCAACTCAAGATGAATTAGATTGTGGAAACAAAGAAAGTCAACTACTTGTGTAGTTATAGGTGTCTGTGTATCATTTATTCAAAATGTCATCTCTTTTAATCTCTACTTTTTAAGAAACTCTATAACTTGTGGTAGCTAATTGGAATCTTCTTTTTTTTCACTGGTGTTGTATTTATTTTTACGGAATATTCGCGAAATTTTTTACTCATGACCTAAAGCGATTATTCAATCTAAGCAGAGTTATTGCATGTTAAGAATAACATGTTCATTGAGATGAAATTAAAGTTTTTTTTCTTGTGCACATATATACAGATTTAACGTTTTTCTTTACGTCTGTGGAGTTTAAAACGAGTTTAAAACACGTTTCACTGCCTTAATAATACTATAGACGATAACTTTTCTAAATTATAGAACTTATTAGGTTGTTTTTACTCTGAGCAGACATTCCTCTTGACTTATTGAGGATATTTTTTTAAACTAGGTGACAAGATGATTGAATTCGTATATTTTCACCATTCATATGGGTAAGTATCCAGCTGGTATGATGATATGCTTGTTAGTTGATATGCTTGAATGATATTACGAGTCCACCTTACTCGTTAAATGGAGCGCAGAAAAAACGATGCACTGATACGTTAGGCTACTCTAATTCATTTGTCTTCAGCTAGGCTAACTATATCAAGAAGTCTTGATAAGGTGTAGAAAGTGTATTCTACAAGCACCCAGAAAATACAAGGTCGACAAGCACAGAAATCGAGCTTATTTATACATGATAGAAACGTCCTTGGCAGAGCCACAAAAATAGCTTACTAAAATAATCCATCAACCAATGACAGTCAAGGATTTTCCGAGTTGGAAATGTAATCTCAAGGTCAACTAAGCAACTTATGCGCGGAAACGTAAAAATTCCAAGACGCGGACTTTTTCCAAGTGAGTTCTGGGGATCTAATGTTCCCAACATAGTGTTGTGCTGGAGAACTCAGATGAGGGCATTAACAATTATATTTAAGCGAATATTACAGAGTTGTTAAGCATATGTACAAAACCTTCCCGTGAAATCATCATTTGCAAACTAATCCTTATTTGTTTCAGATTTCAGTGTTCTTTCATTTAGACTGTTCAGACTTCAGTTCACTTTACGTTACCTACAAATCGCCTTCTGTTCTCATTCTTTCCTTCTCGATCTTTTGCTGTCAGATGTTTGATTTCCGTTTGATATCATATACTACTTATGTGAACATAAGTAGAGTACACCACAGACAGACAGATACAACATAGAACTTCGTACATAAGTACATCAGTTCAGGTTCTCATACCCCTTTAGCACAGAGACGTAACTGTCATTCCAAATCCCATAGTGGTAGAGATAATAGGAGTATTGGCGGTAATGAAGAAGATCAGGGCTCAAAAATATAATTCCAGAAGTATGATTCCGTGAGATAAATTTAGGAAGAGAAAGATATTTTGATGATGAGAAATTCAGCAGGCTACAATTTGAGAGAACACAAAGAGTGGATGCATCTGCGCCATTGCAAACGGTTTTGAGCCATGTCATTCAAGGTCTTTAACCATTGGTGACTTTCGTATCGCGGACCCCAACCAAGGTAGTCGACACCTACCAACGTGACTCAGTGCACTTGTTAGTGACTTCATGTATTTCTTCCATCTCTGATCTGGTGAATGTTAGATATAAATGAAAATACATTGAATTAACTTGTAACACCACCATATGATTTCATCAAATACGGAAATATGTACAATCTATCATGTATAGAGACTAGAAGAAGAAAGTGAGTATTGTAAGCGAAAACGTAATATTTTTCATCTACTAATCGCTAACATTCCCTGTTGAAATTGATCCTTACGAATAAATATTACCACTCGATTTTCTCAACAACATCACCATCATAATAAGTATCATTATTATTATTATTATTATTATTATTATTATTATTATTATTATTATTTCATCAACAATAAATCAATATTAGTTTATTTATTCACACAAGAAAGACAATTATCTTCTGTGATACTTGATGATTTAAATTAATGTGTATATATATATATATATATATATATATATATATATAGTTTCATCTTACTGACCATTTGATGCCTATTTTTGTTTACAAGTTTGTTGTTCATTTCCCTCAATACGAGTAACAAACAAGTAAATAAATATTACTCGTGTTTGTTTGTTTGTTTGTTTATCTACTCTGTTTAAAAACAATGGACATCATCATCATCATTTAACAACAGTAACAATAATAATAACAATGATATGACTTACAAATGTAGATAGATATAAGATATTTTTTTCGAAAGTGTAATGACTTACAATGAATAGAAAATGTTTGTTACATTCTATTGCTTGAAACAAGAAATAATAGAGATTTTGGTTTTTTTTTTTTATCTCTAAGATATGAATGATTTTATTTGAAATGTTGTTTAAGAAAAGTCTTGCATAATAAATGAACATTTTGATGCGTATATATATATATGCATATATAAACATTTATTTTTCTCCAGTTTTCAAAATGAAATTCCACTAAGCTGTAAATGTAATGATGGGATTTAGTTTGGTATAATTAATGTGACTTACGAAAATAAAATATTAGTCTTATAGAGAGAGAGAATGTGTAATTTGAACATCACTGATTGTAGTGAATGTAGGTTGGAAAATTATCATGAATTTTGAATAGAGT
Source organism: Schistosoma turkestanicum (assembly GCA_944470395.2). Taxonomy (NCBI): domain Eukaryota; kingdom Metazoa; phylum Platyhelminthes; class Trematoda; order Strigeidida; family Schistosomatidae; genus Schistosoma; species Schistosoma turkestanicum. The sequence continues at coordinate 23,221,264 of OX103973.1, forward strand.
TGATTAGAGAAAAGACTAAATGACTATTCATACATTTAATAGTGCTTTATTTAGGCTAGCGCAACGGTCCCAAGATCTAGTGCCAGTGGGATTGTGTAGTGTGCTCTGTGGAAGATTATAACACTAAAATTAAACAACCAGCGAATGATTCTTAGTTTTTAGTAGTTGTATAGTTTAAATAAAGTTTACGTCTAGAAAACTCCTTGACCTTCAACGCTAATAATTGAAGCGTTTTTTTCTAGAAACAACGTAGATAAAGAAGAATTGTCTCCGCTCTCTTTTTTGGGCTTGTTAGTATTGTACAAGTTCTAGTCCCAGTGTGTTTGTGTAGTGTACTCTGTGGAAGAATAGAACACTAGAATGAAACAAGCTGCAAATGGTTCCTAGATTTGAGTAGATTTTTTTAGTTGAAATTCTTGAGCCATCAACGCTGATTACTTTTTTCTAAAAACAACTTAGATAAACAAGAATTGTCTTCTCTATATTTTTTAGGCTTGTTAATTACTTGCTTACGCCTGTTACCTCCAATGGAGCATAGGTCGCCCACCAGTTTTCTCCAACCAAAACTGTCCCGGGCTTGTTAGTACAAGTGTACAAATAATAATGAATTGTTTGGTAAGAAGTTGAAAAGCTTGATTCCTTATAGATAAACTATTTTACACTTTGGTATGCAATAAGGATTGCTGACAGAATAAAGTACTTTTTTTTACAATGTTTAACTGCCCACTGGCCTCTTCACTGAAATGTTATTAAATCTGTAGAATCGCTTCCCAGTGTTTCAGCAAACTATTGATGGTAAATGTCACTGTTACGTGTTATACTGCTAACTCTTTGAAAACATATCAAAATCTCTGAAAAAAGCCCACAAATACGCTGACAATTTGGAGTTGTTTAGTGATCCAAAATCTGAATGAACAACTGAGAAATTTACTATTGTGGTGGCCGATTTCGACGTGTTCTTAAGCTTCGTAATTAGCTCGTCCAGACAATCGTTACCAAATAACGTCTGACGGTTTATAAATCAGAAGGTGAACTCGAAGTGTTGAATACGTTTATTTTGGTACATCACAAAGAGGGATAGCAGACCACAAGCAGACCGGGCAGGCACATTAGCGAGTGAATATGCGAATGGGCGAATGCGTGAATGAATTAATAAGATTAAAATGTTCGTATATATACATAGGAAGATATCTGAGTCATCGAGGTATTTAAGAGATTATCATTAAAGCGAATAGGATGAATATGCGCGTAGGTGTAAACAATTTTCAGTCATACTGTAGTGAATGAGAACACAGGTGGGGCAACCGGATTGTATTTAACGAAAATTACAGAGTTACTCAGTAAAATTGGAAAACCATATCGTAAATCGTTAATTTGCAAAATATCAGTTCATCATATCGAACTGGACTGTTCCTGTTGCAAAACGTCAATCCATTGTCAATATTCATGCATTTCATACAAATTCCATTGTGTTCTAACTCTTCCTTTCTTGATCTCTCCCCATCTTCTGCTGCCAGACATTACGTTGACACTCACGTCATATACTACTTATAAGTAGCGCGCACCACAATACCAGCTCATACAAACCAGACAATAAAAAAATACCAATGGTACATATGTCTTGTTGCTATACAAATTGCTTGGTTACTTAGATAAGTTAATCGAAAGGCTTAATCAAATTAAATATGAGCGAACTCAAGTTTATGTGGAGGCACTACATTATCAGTTCCACTGTCTTATATCCAAGCCACACAAATACCAATTTCAACGATAATCTTACAATCTAACCATTTTTGTAAATAGATGAAACATTGAAGTTGAACTGTTTTTGCTGTCTCCAATGTCTACTTTGCATTTTGGTTTCAGATATCACAGAATGTGAAGGTCTATGAAGTTAGCTGGAAGGCAGTATTTGATTGCCTAATCAGCCGATTGCCCAGTTATTTTAGTAGTTTTACCTGGTTTGACTTGTCATGAAAATGGCGTACTAATATGATGATGAAGATATCTTAACACAGTATTTCGTAATGAAAATAAAAATCCCCACTAATTTGACTTGATGGTGTTTGACTAATCTAATTAATTTAACTGTTCGAAGTTGTGAGTTATAAAACACAATCTCACTACATGGCGAATACATTTATGTTGAGAATTAGAACAATTAGTTTTAAACTTACAGATTAACTAACATAACTGATTAATGTAAAATTTGAATTCCTTCACCTTCTCTTGAAGCACTGCAAAACTATATGCATGTTTTATTAACTCATCGTTTTGTCATGCATATATATATATATATTTCTCGTCGTAATGTGTTCCTCAGCCTTCCTCTCTTCCTTTCACCTTGAGGGTTCCCAAGTGAGGTCTTGTCTTGTGATGCAGTTCGGTCTATTCGCAGAGGATGTCCCATCCACTTCCACTGCTTCTTCCTGATTTCCTCTTCCGCTGGAATCTGGTTTGTTCTCTCCCACAGTAGGTTGTTGCTGATGGTATCTGGCCAACGAATTCGAAGTATTTTGCGTAGACAACTGTTCATAAACACTTGTATCTTCTAGATGATGGCTTTGGTAGTTCTCCAAGTTTCCACTCCATACAGTAGAACTGTCTTGACATTTGTATTGAAAATCCTGATTTTGGTTTTGGTTGAAAGTTGTTTGGAGTTCCAGATATTTTTCAATTGTAGAAATGCAGCCCTTGCTTTGCCAATCCGCGCCCTCACATCTGCTTTGGATCCACCTTGATTGTCGATGATGCTGCCCAGATATGTAAATGTGGTAACGTCCTCCCAGGCATCTCCATCAAGAGTGATTTGGTTGGTGCATGTTGTTTTGAGATACTGAGTATTATTTCTTCAAACAAAATTTATTCTCAATAAAAACATAGTTAGCAAATATACTAGAAATTGTAATGGAATTAATATTACGACTGGAATACTCATATCTTCAATATGAAAACAATAAATTCATCTTCATGACAAACATCAACTTTCAATAAAATCCTATCTTCAGTATTTCATTCCTATTGCCTCAAATTATGTAATGTTTGATAAAATTCAGTGAAATATCAAATTGGTTAGTATGAATATAAATTTGTCTGAACTGAGAATTAAACAACTTCATGTTTCTCATTGAATATTAAGCATAAAAGTGTAAATTTAAATTTGATCACGTATTAATTAGAAAGAATATTTAGTGGAGTTGTAAATACAAAAGTACATTTTGAAAAATTCAAGAAAAACAATTTCCACTCTGTCAAATGAATCAGTAATAGAATATTTTTATGCACAAACATATTTCATCGATTACAATCATATATTGAACAAAAATATATTTACTACTAAAATAGTAATACGGTTAATAATGATGTAGAATAGATTACCTACTTACTTACTTACTTACGCCTGTTACCCCCAATGGAGCATAGGCCGCCCACCAGTTTTCTCCAAACAACTCTGTCCTGGGCTTCCCTCTCCAGTTCTGTCCAATTTTTGTTCATTACTCTCATATCTTTCTCTATTTCTCGGCGTAATGTATTCTTTGGCCTTCCTCTTTTCCTTTTGCCTTGAGGGTTCCATATGAGGGCTTGTCTCGTGACGCAGTTAGGTGCTTTTCGTAGTGTGTGTCCTATCCACTTCCACCGCTTCTTCCTGATTTCCTCCTCCATTGGAATCTGGTTTGTTCTCTCCCACAGTTCGTTGTTGCTGATCGTGTCTGGCCAACGAATCCGAAGTATTTTAAGTGGACAGCTGTTAATAAACACTTGTATCTTCTGGATGATGGCTTTGGTAGTTCTCCATGTTTCCGCTCCATACAGTAGAACTGTCGTCATGTTTTTATTGAAAATCCTGATTTTGGTGTTGATTCATATTTGTTCAAAGTTCCAGATATTTTTCAGCTGTAGAAATGCAGCCCTTGCTTTGCCTATCCGCGCCCTCACATCTGCATCTGATCCACCATTCTCGTCAGTGATGCTGCTCAAATATGTAAAGGTGTTAAAATCCCCCAAGGCATCTCAGTCAAGAGTGATTTGGTTGGTGCATGTTGTGTTGCATCGGAGAATTTTACTTTTTCCTTTATGTATGTTGAGACCTACTGCTGCAGAGTCTGCTGCTACACTGGTCGTCTTCTCTTGCATTTGTTGTTGAGTGTGCGATAGAAGAGCCAAGTCATCTGCGAAGTCCAGATCGTCCAGCTGCGTCCTAACTGTCCAGTTGATACTGTGCTTCCCTCCAGACGTCAACGTCCTCATAATCCAGTCGATGACCAGGAGAAAGAGAAAGGGTGAGAGTAAGCAATTTTGCATGACACCGGTCTTCACCTCGAAAGAGTCTGTCAGCTGACCTCCGTGCACGATTTTGCAGTTGAATCCATCATAAGAGTTCCGTATGATGTTGACTATTTTCTCAGGCACACCGTAGTGTCGAAGAAGAGTCCACAGTGTTTTCCTGTCCACGCTATCGAATGCTTTCTCGTAGTCGATGAAGTTGATGTAGAATGGTGAGTTCCATTCAATATGTTGTTCCACAATGATTCGTAATGTAGCCATTCGGTCAGTACACGATCGATTCTTACGAAATCCAGCCTGTTGATCTCGAAGTTGGGCGTCTACGAAGTCCTTCATTCTGTTTAACAATACCCTGTTGAAGACTTTGCCTGGTATTGAAAGAAGAGTGATGCCTCTGTAGTTCTCACACTTGCTGAGATCGCCTTTCTTTGGTATTTTGATCAGGTATCCTTCTTTCCAATCTAATGGTACTTGTTCCTCATCCCAAATCTTCTTGAAGAGGATGTGAAATATTTTCGCAGTTGCTTCTACATCTGCTTTCATTGCCTCTGCTGGAATGTTGTCTGGTCCTGCTGATTTGCCGCTCTTGATTTGTCTGATGGCCATACTGATCTCCTCAATCGTAGGTGCGCCAATATTAATTGGGAGATCCGTGGATGCTGCTTTGATGTTGGGTGTGTTCAGTGGAGTTGGTCGATTCAATAGTTCCTGAAAGTGCTCTACCCACCTATTTCGCTGTTGTTCAGTGTTGCTGATTACTTTGCCTTCCTTGCTTTTCACTGGTCGTTCTGGTTTACGATAGTTCCCGGCGAGCTTCTTTGTAGTTTCGTACAATTGTCTCAAGTTTCCGTCTCTTGCAGCCTTTTCCGCCGTCATTGCTAGATCTTCCACGTATTTTCGTTTGTCAGCTCTGATGCTCTGATTCACTTCCCTGTTTGCTTCTGTGTATGCAGCTTGTGCGGTAACTTTCTCCGCTCTTGTTCGGCTGACATTGATTGCTGCCTTCTTGTTCCTCCTTTCTTCAATTTTTGCAAGAGTATCAACAGAGATCCATTCCTTGTGATGGTGCTTCTTGCGACCAAGGACCTCCTGACATGTTGAAGTGATTGCCTCCTTAATCCCTTCCCAATTGTTCTCCAATGTTGCTTCCTCTCCATTGAGTAGATCCTCAAAGGACTGGAACCTATTGCTGAGGGCTATCCTGAATTCGTGGAGCTTTACAGTATCCCGAAGAAAGGCCGTATTAAACTTGTGTGATGTTGTCTGTCCCGTTGTCCAGTGCTTCTTTAGTTTCAGTTTCATTTTGGCGGTTAGCAAATGGTGATCTGAGGCTATATCAGCTCCTCTCTTGGTTCTCACATCCTCCATAGTCCTTCTGAACGTTTTGTTGATACAGATATGATCAATCTGGTTTTGAGTAGTGTGATCCGGTGAAATCCATGTAGCTTTGTGTATGCGTTTGTGCGGGAATATTGTGCCACCGGTGACCAGTTTGTTGAAGGCACATAGGTTTGCAAATCTCTCACCGTTTTCGTTTCTTTCTCCCAGTCCATGTCGTCCCATGATGTCTTCATATCCAGTGTTGTCCATTCCAACCTTGGCATTCAGGTCTCCCATAAGAATCGTCAAATCCTTTGGTGAACATTTCTCGACGATTGACTGCAGCCTTTCGTAGAATTGATCTTTATCGTCGTCATTGTAGTCATTGGTAGGTGCATAACATTGGATGACGTTCATTGTAATGTCCGCTTTCTTTGTTTTGAAGGATGCCCTGACGATGCTAGGTCCATGAGATTCCCATCCTATCAGTGCCTATTGTGTTTGTTAGGACGGTATCATTGCAACTCATTGTGTATGTGAAGCATTTTCCTCTTCATGACCAGAGTATAACAGCAGTTCCCCTGAAGCAAGTCTCAGTTGTCCTACTTGTGTCCAATGTGTTTCACTGATTCCAAGCACCTCGAGGTTGTATCTTTTCATTTTTGCCGCAACTTGAACTAGTCTTCCAGTCTCCCACAATGTACGAACGTTCCATGTACCTAAAAAAATGGTTGCTCTGGTTGTCAGAAGAGGCATCAGCCCCGTGACTTTCGAGGGAACTCGGCTTTCATCACGCGACGTCATAATTCTTCCTCCAACTCCCAGGGCAGAGTTAAAATGGTTTGAATTATTTTTTCTGGTTAGCGTTTTTTTTGGCAAGTTAGTTTTTGACGGAATGGGGTCGCCAACCCCATGTCCAACCCTCCTCCTTTACCCGGGCTTGGGACCGGCAGTAGCCCCGAAGGTCCTACTGGCGGAGTTAGAATAGATTACGTACTTCAGCTATATACATAAATGCATACTGACATAATTTCTTTCCTTGATTTCATGTGGATTAAGACAATTCACAAAATTCTTTTGTTGGGGATGTTAGATCCCCAGAACTCGCTTGATACATGCCTTAATTTTGCGTTTGATGTTTGCGAGCATGGGCTGATCAATTGACCTTGAGATTTCATTTCCCACCAGGAAAATCCATGGCTGTGATTGGTTGCTGTGAATTTTAGTGTGCTAGTTTTGTGACTGTCCCAAAGACGTTTCTATGATATACGAATAAACGAGAGTTGTGTGTTTGACTGTATTGTGCTTACTGGGTGTTTGTAGAATATAATTTCTAAGCTTACCAAGTCTTCTGTTTTGCAGTTTGGGATTCAAGGTAGCCTATCTGGACGCTGGTAATTGTCTCGTTCGCGTTTATCGACTAAGGTGAACTCGTAATAGCTTCAAGCGTACCTAGGGACAAACACAACAGCTTTACTGTTTTGGGAGATGACCAAATTAATAACTAAAAAACAGTGATTAGTCATTCTATACAACCATACGCTTAGTGGCAACAATGTTTACATGGACCATTTCGTATTATAGCTGCTCAATGTTATGTTCATTGATATGAACTCGTTGAATTGATAAGATTAGTAAGACCGAATGATGACTACTTGTATAAATGAATTATTGTTGTCTCAACTCATTGTAAACAAACTTCAGGAGACAGAATCACGTATCCACATAAAATGAATCATTTGATTTGATGGGAATAATCCACTGATACACAAAATAAATTTTTATAAAACAAAATATTATTGTTTAAGTGATTTGTATAGAATAGATAGAATGTGAAACCCAAGACATGCATTTTATCCTATTCGGAATTCGTCATCTGGATTTGCCTGTATACCAGAGTTGCTGTCCATTCCGTAACTCGAACCTAGTACCGTTCAATTCAAACGCTATCGCATTTTTATCCATTGAACTACTTATGAGATTGTTATTTCTTAGATTTTTTTTAACAACATATAAAATTAAAAGATTTTATTATAAGAATTACACTGCTTATTAAAATTGCTTTTATAAATGTTTTTTTAAATTTCACAGATAATTTTAAATAATTAGTTAATGGTTGTTGATAAATGAAAAACGGAAAGACATTTCAGCAGCCTATAATCATTTTCTTTTTTCTCTTTCTGAAACACCTGGTATCGATGCTGTATTCCATAAAAATACGTTCATTAATTTTTAATCTTTTTTAGCAATGGAATGTAAAATTTTGAAACAAAGAAGAAAAAACAAACGAATTCTTTTCTGCTGCTCGATATACCGACGCACACAATTAATTGATGAATAGTTTGCTTTTTTTTTCTTTTAAAAAATTATTCAAATTAAGGTAATTTTCATAATCATTTTAAAAACTGCTAATGATTGTACTGTATTGTATAATTTACTGATGGACAACATTTTTTGCGAATATTATAGTTTATTTCAATGATAATACCACTCAATGAAAGCAGTTATGTTGTTATAACTTGAAATCATGAATCAGTCATTGTTAGACCATCATTAGAAACCTAGAAACACTGGACGGTCGTTTCGTCCTGGTAGGGAACTCATCAGTAGTGCGCATCCATGACTCCTGCACCTCGCAGGATTCGAACCCAGGGCCTTCGGTCTTGTACGTGAACCCCTAACCTCTGGACTACTGGGCCAGCATCCAACGGTGTTAATGTCTAACTCTGATCAATCTACAGATTTTGCACGACCTCACTCATTTTTCTTTGGTAGTTACTGCTTCCATCCAACTTTACTTGTCAAGTCTTCTCACTAGAACTCCGAGAATTTTCTCATGAAGCTTGTCACTGGTGAGCACATATTACGATTTTTTCAATTAGAGTTATGGAGAGTATTGTTTTTACACATTTGAAATCATCAGTCAATCATCAGCGCAAAGGTATGATGCTAGTTCCCTTTAGTTTCACAATAGGTGTTATCAAAACTTTATTCTCATTTATCTAATCAGCTGCATATCATAAACTTTTACCTTTAATCACCTTTCACGTATAAGTTGTCAGTTTATCTTTCAGTTAAACATTGTTTATTGTTCCTCTCAACTGACGTGTCATTCTACGAAGCTGATTTAGAACTGGTCGCTGAAATGCGAACATCAGTAATACTCGATGTTAATTAAAATAACTGTTTATCAAAATATTTTACATTTTTCAATGTTTCAATAAATTCACTTACAATTCAAAAAAAAATAACAATTACATAAACGATTATAATTTAATAAATTCATTTCATTGTCTGTATATTTCAACTTATTTTTTAAATAAATAATTTTAAAAACCAAGAAATTTAATAGAAGATTGCAGTTAAATTTAAAATTATTCTTGTTGCTTCAATAAGTTTTATGGCTACTATTTTTTCTCTTTCCCAAACCATCCATTTGTAAATAAAACTCTGTTTTTTTTACAAGGTCTTTTAGTAATTATAAAAGACCATTTACTTGAGTGAATTTGAGTAGAAACTTTAGACATTTACACATTGAATAATCTTCTGTTTTTGGAAGAAAAAACAAAAGAAACTTTTGAAGCTAATTTAACTCTGGTCCTATTCTTATTATTATTAATTTAAAAATATACACATACAAATAATATATAATCCATTTCTAATAATTTTTATATTTATTCAACTATAAATGACAAATCTTCATTGGTTTAAACTAAATACAATTGTTATGGTCGTCAGATTGATATGTTTAAATCTTTAGTCGATAGATGAGAAGGACACAATGAACCAGTGACACAAAAGGCTACTCTTATCCGTTGCTCCAAACTTACTGACGGAAAAGTCTTGATATGGCGTAGAAAGTGTATTCTACAAGCACCCAGACAATGTAATGATCTCAAAAACACAAATCGCGTTTATTATTACTTCAGAGAAACGTCCTTAGGAGAGCCACAATAATAATGTATTAAAATAATACATCAGCCAATCACAGTCAAGGATTTTCTGGTGAGAAAGGTGATCTCAAGGTCAACTGAGAAGCCTATGAGTAAAATCTAAAATTAAGACCTTTATCAAGTGATTTCTGGGGATCTAACGTACCCGAATTTTTTTCTATGAATTCTATTCACGAAACACTATTGTAAAGCTATTTGGGCTTCACTTTTTAAATTGAATATACAATTATTTTATAAGTAATAATTTATAAAAAATAAATGAATAATGATTGTTATTTGAGTAAATAGTATCAATGCTGATAATGGGAAAAATTGCAAATTCCTAAATTTTTAAATACAAACAAACTGATTTTTTCTTTTTATAAATACTCTAATCTATGTAATCTTTTCCTGATAATAATACTTAACACTATTTACAGTTTTCAATTTGGTTACATCTTGTAGTCGAACTAATTTTTATAAGAAATATCTGAAAAGAGTGTGTATTAAATATTACTCAGATAAGGTGAGATCTTAAATAGTTTTCGAATGTACATTTTGAATAAATTCTGCTGGACGAAAACAAACGTTTGTAAAAAGTACATTTTATGCTTATCCTAAAAAATAGAAGATGATTTCACATTGATTTTATATTGATCGATTCATGATTTCAAAAGAGGTAATTCAACAATCACCACAACTCTATCACACAAATTATCATGTATTCGCTAGCAGTGACTAGCTCCATGAGGACGTTTCTTTAAATTCTAGTGAAAAGTCGTAACTAGTGAAGTTAATCCTTGTTCAGATGTGAAACAGTGCTCACCAAAGGCAGTGGATACGGTTGCGCAAAAATCATGGATTGATCAAAGTTAGACATTAACGCCACTGGATACAATCTCAGTGGTTCAAAGATTAGCTTTCTGTTCGCAAGACCAAATGTCTTGGGTTCGAATCCTGCAAGTTACAAGCGTAGTGGATGCCCATAGCTTATGACTTCCATTCCATGATGAAACGGCCGTCCGGTGCCTCTAGATTTCTAGTGGTGGTACAACACTGATCGAATCATGATTTCAAAAAGAGATTTCATATGTCTAGTTTTTAATAGATTTATGATTTACAGAGTCAGTCAGTCAGATGAAACGTAAAACTTTGAACGTAAGCACATCGGTTCATGTTGCCATACCTTATCAGCACACAGATATGATTGTCAATTCAAATTCAAAAGTAAATGAGATAGTAAAGGTATTACGAGTAATAAGAGGGAAGAATTAGAAGATATTATTCAAGAAGTATGATTCAGTGAGAAAAGTTTAGAAAGTCAAAACTAGAGGTGTTGAAGAATCCAGAAGATTAGGATTTGGGAGAACACAAAGAATAAATGCACCGGCGCCATTGCAAACGGTTTTGAGCCATGTCATTCAGGGTATCTAACCATCGATTATTATCATCTCGCGGACCCCAATGAGGTAGTCGACAACTACCGACATGGCTGAGTCCACTCGTCAATGACTTCACGGATTTCTGCCATGTTTTGGTTTGGCCGTCGCTAGCTTTCTTCCAACCTATTCCCACACTACAAAACAAAGCCCGTCGAGGTAGTCGGTGGTTAGGCATACGCAACACATGCCCCAACCACCTCAACTGATGAAGTTTCACCACTTCATCTATTGATCTGCCATTCTTACCTAGTACCCGTTTCCTAATAACAGCGTTGCTCACTTGGGTGTCCCACGATATACGACCAATGCTTCGAAGCCACCTATGATCGAAAACCAACATGTTAGCCAAATTCAAACCTCTCAAATTTTATTACCGTCATAACACTACGTATCGCCCATGTTCGTATTTTCTCATACATGAATGTCCAGTGTATTAACATTTTAGATAGGAAATTTAACTGAAAAAAAAAATCAATAAAACTTTTAAACGAATGGTCAACTACTGGAAATAATTTACCAATAAAATAATCGATTATTTATTAGAGATTTGTTAAGTTTGGCTTAAAAAGAAACAATTAAGAAATGGACATCTTATTCATTATATGAATAACAAACAATTTTACAAAGTTTAACTGTTGTTGTTTTGAAGATTGAATAGTTAGTTATCTACTGGCAAATAGCTATTGATTTTTCGTTTATAGTTTGAGAAATACTTATTTAGATTATTTTCAACTGTAACTCAATAAAATGAAAAGACAACAAAGTTGAGGGGTATACATTTTGTTCTAGCATAACATACATCAGCACTTGTAAAACAATATCACCATTTTAGCTTTACGTCAAAGTATGTATTTCAAATTAACCGCATCCTGTGTGTCTTTTTAGCAGATCAACTCTTAATTAAAGAATTTTCCTTTTAATATTGGACATGTACCAAGTGATTGATTGTAAACCAGTATGTTCATTTCATGTTGAGCTAATTTGTTACTTTTGTGATAACTAAATATTTGACTGATTAGATGAAGTACGTTATAACTTTGCCAAAGAAACTTTTTTATATCAAAGCAACAAAAAGAAATGTAATCAGTCTATGCTATGAGGCTTATGTCTATGTTGTGGGAAATAATTCATATAAGGGGCTGTTGAAAATCTAATCCTAATATCCTTATCATTAATATTCAAGGTACGCAAATTGCATGCATGATGAAATATTTTTCACTTTGGCTGATAGATTATATTACTTAAGGTATTCAAGTAATAATTTACATCTCATCGCTTTTAATCAATTATGTCAGCAGTCTGTTTACTGCTCGATAAAATGTATCACTTATAATGAAGTATGATAAAGTATACTATAGTTTTTATATAAAAAAAAATCCCAGTAAAATATTTCTGTGTTCCATCAGTGGGAATGTCACTAGCAACATCGCTACATCTCTATGGATAAATGATTTTTTTTTGAAAGTGATCAGTAACATAAGGTGATAATTTTTGATTTTCTGTTGATCATAGAATTTATAACCTTGAGAAAATTTTTTTTTATTCTCAAGACCATGAATAAAACAATAATTTTCATTCACTTTTTAATAATGATCGCTGTGATCAAATTACAAACTACATTCATTTCATATTTTAATAAAAATTCATCAGTTGAGGTGGTTGGGACATTTGTTACGTATGCACAATCACAGACTGTCTCGATGAGCGATATTTTGTGGTGTAGGTGTAGGTTGGAAGAACGTTAGGGGCGGCCAGACCAAAACATGCATAGCACAAATCCATGAAGTCACTGCTGACAAGTGGACTGAGTCATGTTGGTAGGTGCAGACTACCTGATTAGGGTCCGCGAGACGAAAGTCACCTATCGTTAGAGACTTTGAATGACATGCCTCAAAATCGTTTGCGAGGGCGCAGGTGCATCCACTCTTTGTGTTCTCTCGAATTATAATCTCCAGAATTGATCATCTCCATCTTTCTGTTTCTAAACTTTTCTCACTGAATCATACTTCGTGAATAATATCTTCGAACCGTAATCCTCTCCATTACCAGTAATTCACCTACTATCTCCACCATTATGGGATTTGAACTGACAGTGGCGTCTCTGAGCTAATGCGGTATGGCAAGTGGAATTGACGTACGTACGTACGTACGTAAGTTCTACGTTTTAACTGACTGACTGACTGATATTTTAATGCAATAATAACTTCATTTGAGTTACACTTTAAATTTGTTCTTCTATAGAACACTAATTATCTTTTAAGTTGAGCATTCCAAACTTTCGTAGGTTTTATTTTTGTTTTTACCAGTATACATGTTGAATGGTTGAAAGTAGTTGATATGCAACCTTGAATTTAATTTCTAACTTATTGGTACCAATTATCGAGGTAATTCTTGATGTATCCTGATTTATTTGATCCGAAGTCGCTTAATTTTTCACTCTGCGATCTTACCAATAGGATAATTAGACCATGGCTGACTTCATGTAAGTTTGAGATATTTATTCATTCACTCTGCTTAACTGTGTAATACAAGTTGGAATCATGCAGATCTACTTTACTAATGAGCGTCTAATAGGACGAAACCAACATTCAAGGTGTCCTGCTGACTACCATCATCCATTTAATATCTCAACATACTGCATGTGATGTCTAGTCACTTAGACTAGAAACCACATTTTAAACTGATTGAGAAAAAAGTGAATAAGTCCCAAGAGACAAGATGAACATTAGAATGGTCACTATTCAAAAACTAATCAGTATTCCAAAAAAATAAAATTATAACAATGTTCAAAGATAAAAAAAAAGAATTTTTTTCTAAAATTACAATTATATAATATAATCATTGTAATTGATAGATATATTATCCATTAAAATTATTTCATGTTGTTTCTTGTGTGATTGACTTATAAATTTTTAAAATAATTACAGAATAATTACACATGGAATGCAATTAATTATCTAGTTAACAACATTCTTGCTATAAAAAAAAAAAAGAAAATCTACATGATATCAAATACTGATCGTTTAAAAATCATTTACAACTTCTTTCTCTTTTCTTGCATGAGCTACTACTACGTGTTTAAGGGAAAAAATGCAATTTGACGTAATAGCAACGTGATACACATATTCAATTCATTTAACTAAGAAAATACTTTCACATTTTAAATGATATAACTGTCAGTCTTTGAATGGGATTTCGTAAAATTAATTATTTTACAAATAGAACAAACACAATGTTTTTATGAATTTATGGACAAACAAAAATGTATCACATAAAATGAACTCAAAATGACTAATTAGAAACTGATTACACACTAAACTACACCTTCGCACACTACATCAAACTAAATAAGCATGTGTTTATTATGATGATGAATGTCATTTAATTTTTCGTTTCAATATTAACTTATAAAATCCTACTGTGATGATTGAATAGTGGTGTGTGTTTCTCTTCTCATACTGAACAAGGAAAGGAAATCTTTCTTTCCCTATATCATTGCGTTGATTGGATAAAAATTGACAATTGAATGTTTGTTGATTTCAATGTGAAAATTAAATAAGTTGTATTTTTTTAAAAAAATTTTTTCTTCATCGACAGTTTGTCAGTAGAATAAAAATGAAATTCAATACATTGAATAGATTTGTTTTAATTTTGTCTTGATACTTTTCTAATCACAAAAATTTAAAAAACACTTCAGGTACACTGTACAATACGAGAAACACGGTGTGTGTGTGTGTGTGTGTGCGAGTGGGTGAGTGCGTGAGTGAGTGTTCGTATTTGTCAAACGAAAAAAACGCTATGAAAACAGAGAAAAACGACTAAAACACATTTTTAATTTACATGTTTCATCTTTTTTTTATTTATTCACGTATAACTGCTGCGGTTTCAATAAATTTTGTAACCGTAGAAAGTGTGAAAAAAAAGACAAACAAAGTTGAAACCCAATAACAAATGAAAAAAAACCCAAAAAAAACTGTCAGTATGAATTAAAGTGAAAACAACAGAAACACAAACATACAATGAAGAAGGAAACCGTTTAACCTAAAAAAAAAATAAAAATCATGATAATTGATTACAGTTTTTAGTTCACACTAATATTGAAACAAGAATGATTAGCGTGTGGTGGTATGACATTCAACTGTAATCACAAAAAACCTAATCCTAAATAAGACGTGAATAAATAAACTGAATAATGAAATAATAATATTAATAATAATACTGATATAACAGTGAAACTAATGCAATCATGCATGATAGAAATGCATATTTCCAATGACAGTTTATTTATGTACTTACTTACTTACTTACTTAGTTACTTGAATTGGACTATTGAACAACAACACCAACATCAACGAATAGCCTAATTTTATTTTTTTTAAAGGATAAATACAGAAACACTAATTAACTATTTTATTTTTGTGATTTATTATGAGTTTACATTCGTAGAGAGAAAAAAAATACTGACTATTTTAAGTGAAAAATAAATATTGAGATTTATTATTATTTATTCTGTGAGTAAATCGGCTACCGCACTAATTAGATTGTTATAATTTATTAGTTTCAAATGTTAGAATCATGTAATGAAGTCATATGACATTGGATGAAATCCTCTCTCTATAAGCTCAACTATGATTAATTTTTGGAAACTAATGAGAAGAGGAAATATCTATATATATTGGACAGTTGGTTTAATTTAGTTTTTCGGTAACCACTGTCCTGGTTAGCTATAAGGTCACAAAGCAAAATTGATCTCTTTAACACGAAATTTTTTTTAATCACGCATATTGCCTGTAAAACTCCGAAGTAAAAAGTTTGATCGATGCATATCATACTCACAATATAAGCTGAAGATCAACATGCTACAATATGGTGGCCCTCTAAAGGTTGCAGTTTTTTCGATATATTGATCTAGAAGTAAATCAGTTGTCTGTATATGATCATTATTTAAATAAATGAATCGTTCACTTCTGCATAAGCCTAAAACATGTTGTTAAGTGTATGGTAAAACTAATGAATCTCAGTCTTATAACATTTTCATCTGTACTTATGTAGCCGAAAATGTATTGAAGCCTGTAACCATTTTGTTGGGGATGTTAGATCCCCAGAACTCGCTTGATAAATATATCTTATTTAGATTTATTTCATAGATCGATCATTTGACCTTGGGCTCAAATTTTCCATCAGGAAAATCCTTGGCTCTGATTGGTTACTGTGTTATTTTAGTGTGTCTATTTTTGTGACTGTCCACAAGGACGTTTCTATAGAACATTAATAAACGCCAATTGAACGCTTGGATTGTTTGTGTGCTGTTTGGGTGTTTGTAGAATACAATTTCTGACACTATCTCAAGACTTCTTGCTGATATCGATTCGGTCAAGGGGTCACAGTTAGCCTACTTGGACTGTGGTTCATCGTTTGTTGTTGTTATTCGTCCAAGGTGAACTCGTAATAGTTTAAGCATACCTAGAGACGAGCGTAACACATTCGTTTTTCAATACAAACTGTTGAGGACGTTTAGATCCCCAGGAAAACACTTGGAAATGGTTCACGTTTTGGATTTTTTATGTTTTCGCGTTTAAGTCGCTTAGTTGACCCTCAGCTTACATTTCTCAGTTGGAAGATCCTTGACTGTCATTGATTGATGGATTATTTGAGTAAGCTATTCTTGTGGCTCTCCTAAGGACGTTGTCATCATTGTATAAATAAGCTTGTTTTGTGTGCTTGTCAACCTTGTATTCTCTGGGTGCTTGTCGAATACACTTTCTATGGCTTACCAAGTCTTCTTGCTTTTGTTAGCCAGGGCTGAAACAGTGGATTAGAATAGTCTATCGTGTCACTGGATCATTAGTCTTCCTTTCGTTTACCGAGTAAGGTGAACTCGTGTTAATTTCAAGCATATCACAAATACAGAAGCATAGTAGTAACAAGCTCCCACTAATATCGGATTTGTGTCTGTGACCTTTCATTCAACTGCTTTCGCCATCAAATAGATCAAGTCTATCAAACTATATAATATTATATCAGAACATTTTTTGAGTTTCTACACGATAAATTGCAACTTATCTCAATGTATTGTAACATTCTCAAATTGATACTGTTTTACATAAAGTTTGTTCAACTATCATGACAGAATTTTTTTTTAGAAATTCGTTTTATGAATATGTAATTATCAAACTCACACTATATACCTTTTTTCATGTATATGACTAGTGCGAAACAAGAAATTCTACATTAAAGTTTAATATTAAATTAATACCAGTTTCTGGTTTAAATTTAAAGAATGGTTATACTATAAAATCATTGTTAACTTTCTCTACCCCTACTCTGTTTGGAATACATAAATGAAATCCAACATTGCATATTTATTTATTGTCTGACTAGATCTATGTCCATGTAATATCACAGACTAATTAGGTAGAATTGTAACATTGTACAACACAAACTAAGAGTTAATCAACTATAAATAAAAGATTTATGCAAAAATTTTGCACGAAAAGTAACAAGTTTGTTACTTCATTGTTTAGACATGATTTTTTTTGTTGTTGAGAATATGTTAAATTCCTTGTATTTATTTAAAAAAAAAACTTGAAGTTGAACATGAACAAGGTCTCATTCTTTATTAATGTATAATATCTACAGTGAACAAGTGAATTTCGTTTTATTAAATAATAGTTGACTGGAATTATGTGAACTGAAGTAAGGGCTACTTTTTACAAGGCGTTATAAGACACTACTTGGTGAAACGCCAAGAACATGCCAATCTATGTAGTCAAATATAAATTGAGTAAGATAAAATCAGTCAATCAATGTGGCTTATTCAGAATGATAATCAGATTCACAACCAGCTGTATATAAGCAATAAGTAGATTGCCCCCCAAATGCCCTGCTACGGCAGATAGGGGAGATAGTCCCTGTGATACGGTCCCGCGTCTATAGACACTACCAGGGAAGTCCTACTCCCAGCCTTCTCATGGCAGGGGTGTTTGTCAAGAGACTAAGAGAAAAAATATGCGAATGTCTGGCATGTAAACCTGGTTGGTGGGTAAGGAGAATCCACCTAGCGAATTTGGCAAAACCCTGACTGCAAACCACTGGTGTACATGTACTCCAGAATGCTGAGGGAATAAATGAAGTGAGGACCTATTGTTGGTTATTGGAAACCATGAGACCGCACTTCCTGAATTTGCTCCATTACCTTGTGGATTAGATCTGTCAGTCATTTGTTCGTGGAGTGTTCCACCAAGAAAACTAGCTGTTTCAGTTCGGACATCTAGAAAATAATCCCAGCCTACACATAATTGTCCAATAAACTTGTGCAGAGCATAGATATTTAGGTTCCTCATCGTACTAATGTTTATGTGTTTAAATAAATATAAAATATTAGTGAATTACAAAATAATCTTCTGTAAGAAAGCTACTTTATTACGTTCTATTTCTATAATGACAGAGTTAATCTAGAACCTTTTTCAGTCGTGATAATGATAATCCGAGTCTTGCTTATAGAAATTATTCAGCATAACTACGCATTAATCTGTCTGTCAATCATCGAAAATTTTTGATTACAATGCTGTTATCTTTTGCATCTTTATTTGTGTTTTAGATAATTAAACAGAAGATCTGATATGCTAGTTAATTGATATGCTTGAATGATATTACGAGTTCATCTTACTCGGTGATGGAACGAAAGCGATGATACAGTGCCCACGCTAGACTATTCTAATCCGTTTATCCCCGGCCAGGATAACTATATCAAGAAGTCTTGATAGGGCATAGAAAGTGTATTCTACAAGCAACCATAAAATACGAGGTCGACAATCACACAAATCGAACTTATTTATACTTGATAGAAACGTTCTTTGGAAAGCACAAAAATAGC
>OX103973.1:23240617-23255995 GCA_944470395.2 Schistosoma turkestanicum
TCAGAAAAAATTAGGTACTTCAACTTTGAAATGACCTAATTAAAACAAGTTTTTGCAAAGTTCATCGTTATTCTATGTTCTAATTATTTCCACTTACTTGGCTAACTAAATACTACTGTTTACAAAACTTTATCAATTTATCGCTATTCTTCATCAGTGATAGTAGAAAAAAACTAACCAGTTACAGCTTACATTTGCAAGTCAGTATTTACATATAAATTCTATCGATTACAACTAGTGAACAATAAATTTCCTTTTACATCAAGTAATATTCTGAAAATTGCATAGAATTCGACATTCATAAATACATTGGTATGGAAAACATGATTTCTTAGCCACATGTAGAGTAACTAGTGGGGTTCTGACAAGAAACTTTCAAAAGGCACATGACTAGGGAAGTCTTTCAGATAGTATTCAGTAATCATCAGTCAGTCACTGTTAGACCACCATTAAAAACATGAAAGCACTGGACGGCCGTTTCGTTCTGGTACTGGACTGATCAGCAATGCATATTCACGACTCCTGCACCTCGCAGGATTTGAACCCGGGACCTACGGACCATCGGATTGATGATTTCAAATGTGTAAAAACACAAACCTCCCAAACTCTAACTGAAAAGTATTCAGTAAGTTATTACTTTACTCTAGGGTGATTATTTGGCATAATCTTTATCTTATAATATCACTTACTGTTTCACTGATGGTTGACATACTGAGTCCATGATTGCCATAATTTTCATGATTTTAATTAATCACTTACTTATTTATGGCTGTCACCCCTAATGGAGCATCTGTCGCCTACCATTGTTCTCCAGCCTACTCTGTCCTCGGTTTCCCTTCCCAGTTCTGTCCAATTTCTGTTCATTCTTCTCATATCTTTCTCTATTTCCCGGCGTAATGTGTTTCTTAACCTTCCTCTTTTTCTTTGACCTTGAAGGTTTCAAGTGAGGGCTTGTCTTCAGACGGAAGCAATTAGGTGCTTCCCGCATGTGTGTCCTACTCACTGACACAATGAATGTTAAAGTTCAGCCGGTCTAAATACCACACACTTTCTCGCCTAAATCAGTTTTCATAGTTGTCTATTCTAATAGATGTAAGGAATGACCGATTGTATCGTTTAACTGAGAATATGAATCCGTAAATGGGTAGAATACTTATGTTTCTTAATTGGATATGTCTTATTTTGTAAGTGATATCTTACTTTTTCTTTACTATTTGATTTATTAATCTACTTGAGATGTAGTGACTGAAGTAATTTTCGAGTGGGTACCTATTTCACTTGTTTTAATATCGGGGAGTAAAGTTTTCTACTTTCTGTGTTCGGCCGAAAATTCGACACTAAATGACTATGAAGCTGTTTATATGCATGTCCCACAAGTTCCATATGTACGCTTGATCACACTGTTCAATAACTACTCCTTATTATATGTGTGTATCCACACTCATAGAAGTAGACTGATATTTATTATTAGTGGCTTTGATACACTTTGATACAATTTTTATAATTCTGGTTACAGGTTTATTCAGTCATGACTAATATGATAAAGTTGTTATTAGCTGGCATTTTATCTATTTTTTTATATCCTAAAGCATAGAAATAACCGTCACAAGGTTGTTTGACTATTTTTACAGATATACTGTGAAATACAAGCTTAAATCTTTAGTGGTAACCAAGTCAAGATTGACTATGATCACCACTAAATACTAATTACTATCCCGTCATAATAAATACAAATAAATCCAGGTTAAAGAATATATTTGAAGGAGAAAATGGGCGATACAGTGAGCAGCAAGTTATGAAGGATGGCAGCAACGCGAAAAAGAACGTTGCGCACAAGTGAATGTTTTTAGTACGGTTAAACAAAAGGAGTACAATAATAAGTGTTCTTTTTCACCACCTGCGTTTTCTTCGTAGAAGTGTCCCACTACAAATCTTTCATACAACATGGAAAAATAAACAAGATTTGTGTGTATTCAGTGGTTGAATTAGATTCGAAATATGGCTCATCACTTTAGTGGTTTGTGATCTAACTTCGAACAATTAAGTATGCTATGAAATAAATCTTCCTTTTCAGTTTCCGAATATCATACTTCAAGCGAATCCCGTTTGTGCAACGGCAGTAATAAGAAGACAAATGCGAATTCGGTTGGATGAGTCTATCTCAAGCAATCATTCATGTAGACAAACATGAGAATACAAGGAGTTGTTGCAAACAGGAACGAAGTAGAAGAGATGAACGAACCATCTCAATGTAATAAGGCATGACTAAGCATTTATAGTCAGACAAAAGTAAACCAGACACGCACAATAAGCAAACTATAGTCATGAACACACACACACACACAACCGAATTAAAAAAGAACAACCAAGATATAAGCGAATGATTCGTAAGGTCAAAAGGCAATTGAACCATAAACTCGGGAAGAATCGATTAACTAACTTGTTCAGAAGGACTGGGCAAGTGTCGCAGGCATGTAATATGAAGCATGGTGTTTCATGAACTAATTTAAAAATGTTATGAATTATTCTTATAATATAGCATTTTTCTTTGACCTCAAATCGTTAGTCTCCTTCATAATAAGCAGTTCATTTTCATCGGATTGGTGTTAATCACACTTTTTGTGAGTTTGACTTCGACTGCATAATGAATAACTAACTTTATTACCAACTTTATGAACAAACTTCAGTCAAAATATAAACAAATAATTTTTTTTGTTGAAAATTGCATATTCAATAAATAGAAGACACTAGATAGAAGGTTATATTTGTTTGAACTTTAAATGGTCCTAATGTTTTGTTGAACAATCATCTAGTGAGAAACTTCTTACTGAAATAATCAATACTAAAAGTACTACTGCAAAAATAAGGTCAAATATAATAATGATTTGATTTATAGCGTGGCTATTAGTCACTCAGTATGAAATGTCTAAAAAATGTGTGAAACAGTTAGCCAACGAGAAACTGACAATTGATAAGTTCATGTAATTGATTGAGAGAAATGGTTTTCATTTGCTTAAAAACGAAACATTTTTGAAACCATGAATCGATCAATGTTAGACTACCATTAGAGACCTGGAAGCACTGGACGGCCGTTTCGTCCTGGTATGAGACACGTCAGCAGTGCGCATCCACGATTCCTGCTCCACTTCAGAATTCGAACCCAGGACTTTCGGTATTGTGCACGAACTCCCCAACCGTTAGACCACTGAGCCGGTATCTAACAGTGTTAATGTCTAACTTGATCAAATCCAGTGCTTCCAGGTTTCTAATGGTGGTCTAACATTGATCGATTCATGGTTTCAAAAATGTGTAACTTACCAATCTTCACAACCCCTGTAATGAAAATTACCTGTGCTCACTAGTGACTAGCTTCGTGAGGAATCTTCTCCGAGTTCTGGTGGGAAGACGTGACTAGTGAAGTTCAACCTGTTCGGGTGTAGGCAGTGTCTACCGAAGACTGTGTATGAGGTTGCGCGGCTCCGTGAATTTGATCAAGTTAGACATTAACACTGTTAGATACCGGCTCAGTGGTCTAACGGTTAGGGCGTTCGCGCACAATACCGAAGGTCCTGGGTTCGAATCCTGCGGGATGCAGGAGTCGTGGATGCGCACTGCTGAGGAGTCCCATACCAGGACGAAACGGCCGTCCAGTGCTTCCAGGTTCCTAATGGTGGTCTAACATTGATCGATTCATGGTTTCAAAAATGTGTAACTTACCAATCTTCACAACCCCTGTAATTAAAACGAAACGCCACTATTTGGCAACATATATGATATATGTATAACTTACATAGAATACAAAGATTTCTGTGAGAATATATTTTTGTTTAGTTCATATTTGAAGAATTGCATATCCATGTATTCATGAATATCAATAATGTTAATGAGACTTTCAACCATATTTTATTCCTCAGTCTATATCGGTCTTCGCCTAATTAGGTCTTCAGTGGTTTTTAAATTATATAGTTCACATTATGAATTGATTTCAAGGTTTAGTATTTCTAGAGAAACCCAATGGTTCTGAGGTTTCATCGACGGTTCGGTCGTCAGTGCACACCATTGCGGACTCACAAATTACGACAAAACCGATGTCTAGCGTCTTCTGAAATCCAGCAGTTGTCTACTTTCTAAAGATTGTGAATATTTAGGCAAGCTTTTAAAAATAATAATTCACTGAAATTTATTGTAACACATTGAAACGTTTAAAAATCATTTTGTAATAAATTTTTCAAAAAATATCATTCGTTTGATTTGGTTACTTTACTTATGGAATCTGCTACATATTATCAATTTGTAACAGTTAAGTATCTAAATGACGTAGATCCCTACATTCTAAATTTTTCACTTATACAAATAATTAGCTGTAGTTTTTGACGTCACCATGTAATCAAACAAATAGCTACTTCAACATATTGCCTAGATAAAACTCAAAAAAGTCACTTTCTATTCATCGGTGTAGCAGTACATTTTTCATCATAGAAACTTTTTTTGTTTTACTGACAAAATTTGATTGAATTCAACATTTTTAAGACATTTGATAGGTTATATTCACATAAAAAAAATAAAGAAACATTATATTTCAATCTCACAAGACTAGCTAATTATTAAACAAAATGTCTTGGCAGCAGTTTGTCAGTTAAAAAATCAACGTATCTTTTCATTAACTTATATCAAAGCCAAATTATCACTTATTAAATGATCACATATCAAGATTAACGAATTACCAGAGAGTAAATCTATGCTAAACTTAAGATATAACAGATTACACTAATAATAAAGCAACTTGAAATGAATAGAAATCAACAAGTGAAGTATAAAGCTATTAATCGATATTTTCTCTTGAACAAACACTGAATGAAATGTATTCACTAACACTGAACAAATGAAATAGAAGAAGAAGAAGAAGAGATACGTTTACCAGTCTAGTGTAGAAATCAATTTCTCTAATATTCAACTTTTTGAAAATAACAAACCATAGTAATTGAGTGAAGAGTGTAGTATTATATCTGCGTCCATCTGTGGTGTGTGCTACTTATACGAACGATTAAAGTAGTATAAGAACGAACGTGAAAGAAGAAGTCTCACGGTCAGAAGAGGAAAACGGAAAGCAAATGGAGCAAAAGCAAGAAGTGAATGGAGTACCAACAGGAAGGAAAGGAAGCAACAACAGGAATGGAAGAAGGCTGGAGTGTTGGAAGTCACGACTCAAAGATGGTGCGCAAATAGAGTGTTCAATGTAATGTTTTCGTTTTTAATTGACTCAGAGTGTAAATTTGCATAATACAATCTTCAGCGCCTACCTCAGTTTTCCCACATCTACTTATTAAATTATTAATTTCAAACGATATACTTGTTTATTGTGAAAAAAAAATTGAAATCCATGAATAGTCGTATTATTTCTGACTATCGTAGTGGTATACTACTTTTACGAAGAGAACACAATTGCTGAAATGGAAATATTTATTATTGTCAGTCAGTTACAGCGTAGAACTTCGTACATATGTATATAAGTTCATGTTGCCATACCACATTAGCACAGAGACGCAATTGTCAGTTCAAATCTCATAGTGGTACCGATAGTAGAGGTATTAATTGTAATTAAGGAGACTAGGGTTTGAAGATATTATTCAAGAAGAATAATTCAGTGAGATAAGTTTAGAAAGACATAGGTAGAGGTGCTGACGAATCCAGAAGATTAGGATTTGAGAGAGCTCAACGAATGGATGCACTTGAGCCTTTACAAACGATTTTAGCCATTTTCCTTCAAGGTCTCTAACCATTGGTGACTATCGTCTCGCGGACCCCAACCAGGTAGTCTACATCTACCAACATGACTCAGTCCACTTGTCAGTGACTTCATCGATTTCTGCCATGTTTTGGTCTGGCCGCCCCTAACTTTCTTCCAATCTACACCTACACTATAAAACATGGCTCGTCGAGGCAGTCGGTGGTCAGGCTTTCGTAACACATGTCCCAAACAATTATAACTATAACTCTTCTATTTTACTCCATTTTTGTTTAACTGTACTAAAGACTATAACTCGCATGGCAAGCGTGTTACTCCCATTTCGCGTTTCTCTTCGGTGGTTGTTCCGGTGGCTGCTTTATTCCCGTCTTGATATCATTTCGATATCACGAGACCATGAATCAATACACCTTGTCATCCAGTCATCCAGTCATCATCTTCTTCCTGATTACTAGATTTAACGGAATTTTACTTGGTAATCTTGCGACTAGTAGTTTCAATCTCACTATACTATATCGATTGCTCAAATCTATAATTGACAGTAAAGATATTGAAAAGTATTAAACAATAACTGTTAAGTTTCTCTATTACCGAGTATATACTGAGACAACTATAGTTCATTGAATAATCTATTCGACAATGAATATCCAAAAGATATACTGAACACAATGAATAGAAGATTTTAAATGTACTGAGATTACCTGAAGAAATCATGCAGAATAAACCAAGATATGAATTTTCATCAACCATAACGATAAATATCAGTTTGGGTTCTCTTTCATATTTTGCTTTGATTCCTATCTATCTATAAAAGATTTTACTATGATTTCTATAAATATAATATATATGTATATTTATTTACATATAAGTGAATGGATGGTTTCTGAAATGAATTGGTTGAATAAAAAGTTTTTTTCTGATGATTTACTTGTCTTATGATTTCAAGTGTATATATATTCAAATAATTATTATAATTATTTGAAATTTCTAGTTACCTTTAAAAACAACTTAATGCAAGAGGTGTATCCCTTCCAAACAGTTCACACCCCTTAGTTCAGTATCGATCAGTCAGTTACAACGTAGAACTTCGTACGTACGTACGTGCGTCGATTCAGGTTGTCATAACACATTAACACACAGAAGCAACTGTAAATTCAAATCCCATAGTAGTCGAGGTAATAGAAGTATTAGCAGTAGTAGGAAATTTTAGGGTTCGACGATATGTATGATTCAAGAAGTTAGGATCTTATGAAATAAACTCAAAACATGAAGATACAGGTGATGAGTAATTCAGAAGGTTAGAATTTGAGAGAACGCGAAGAATTGATCTATCTGCACCATCGCAGACGATTTTGAGCACTGTCGTTCAAAGTCTCTAACTATCACTGAATTTCTTCACGTAGTCAAAGTCGAATAGTGACTAGTAATCGAATCCATAATTCAGGACTCGTTAGGTGGATGTACTTGAATCCAGTTGTTGATGTGCAAACTACAACTTGAAAATCTAGGTATCTTTCGCTTCGTACACTCAGAATATGTGTGAAAATCAACATTAGGATGTAGCCATTGTCGAATGACAAATCCCAAGCACGACGCACTAGCCATCTTCAAAATTGATATTGTCTAATTTATGTATAATTTTTCTGTTATTATTTCCACTGTATCATTGTTTTCCAAAACAATTAACTATACAAAACGTTTAGGCTAACTAGTACCTATCACGTGTTGTTCAGTAGTATATTGATTATCTTCTATTGACGAATTGTGGTAAAATGTCTTCACAACTATCTAACCATAGTTCTGTTTTATAGTTTTAATTTTTGTATTTAAAAAAAAATATTTATTTTCCTGCCTTATATACATACATGTTAACTGTTTGGAATTTTCTGTTAGTACTTTCAACTTATCTTAATATTCATTAATCTCTTGTTCATAGAAGGTCAATGCAGTGTCCAGTTTATTAAAATCACTAGAACAAACAAATATAAACATGACCGCTAATCTAAAAGAAGTGACGTATTGATTTATCGTAATAATTTGTCATCTTTCCTTCTTGATTAACCAAGATATTACAAATATTTGTTAGTAATAATGACTACCAACAAGCTCATAGCTGTTATAAGTCATGTGTTTTCCAATTGATCGATCTGTGAAATATCTGAGAATATAATACTATTTTTATTTTTTTTAAGCTAAAAATCAATGAAGGTTGTGTTTGAATTTCAAATGGTAAATTTATTTGCATTTATCATTGAATCAGTGTGTTATTTTTGGTTCCATACAACTGATGAGAAATCAGATATAAAGGAACAAAAAAAAATTCACATGATTGTTAGAAAATTGTTTAAACCAATTAAAACAGCTATACAAATAGTAATGATTACAAACCGTATGTTCATACATGAGTATATGGTTTTAAAAAAAGTTTCTATCATGAATATGATTGGTAGAAATTTGAAATTGTACAATAAGAAAATAATCTTACCCACAAATAACATTTCGGGGAAAAACTAGTCTCATTGGAATAACCAGGCATATTTGATTAATTTAGAAAAAAACAGAAAAGGTCATTTGACTGAGTCACAATGAATTTCTGTTGTACTATGATGAACTACTAAAAGGATATTTTAAAAATTTCTGTCTACAATTTATACACATATACATCAAAGCATTATTATTGACCAGCTTTGAGAAATGACAATTGCCATTCATTTATTAAATCACTGAAAGATTTTTTTACTCAATGAGAAAATACTATTTCAGTTTTATGATTACCCAACTTATATATTGTAATTAGTAAAGATAAGTTACCAATCAATGGTAGAAAGAATAAAATTGTTTGTTTTTCGAAGTTATGTTTAGTAGTATATCACAGCCTGTAATGACATGAAGTGACCAACTGTTGGGGACGTTAGATCCTCACTTGATAAATGCCTTAAATTTGGATTGTATTCATGGACTGGTCGGTTGACTTTGAGATCACAATTGCCACCCGAAAAAAACCTTGACTGTAATTGGTTGATGTATTATTTTAGTACGCTATTTTTATGGTTCTCCCAAGCACGTTTCTATGATGCATAAATGAACTCGAATAATGTGCTTGTCGACCTCATATTTTCTTGGTGTTTGAAGAATATACTTTCTATGCTATATCAAGACCTCTTCGTTGTTAGTTCCTTTGGCGCAATTGATCAGAGTAGCATACTGTCTAACTGGTTGATCGTCTCGTTCTCATTTATCGACTAAGGTGAACCCGTAATAGTTTTCAAGCATATCAAGTGACAAGCATAACACCAACTCACAAGTGATCTTCATGAAATGCATATTAAAAAGTTTAAAATGAAAACAATACTGAACCATTGAGCAATGTAAATGTTGATTTTTAAAGAAATCAATTTAGGATAATATAAATGTGATTCATACTCTATATAGATTCTAGAATATCATAGAAAACCCAACTAAAACTGCATGGTGAATTAGTTGATTTAGAGATTAAATGTTATTATTATTGTAATTTATGAAAGGTATATTATTAATTACTTATAATGGGTTAATTGAACATTGAAAACGTTTGTATGACGGCGCCATAGTTTCAGAATTTCATCCTTTTAATCATGTCATTCAGTTTATAATCATGTATTAGATATTACACTTTCATTTATTAGGGAAATTATTTATCTCTATTGATTACTTACTACGTAGATGGTGTTCTTAATGATGACCATGAGAAATTTGATTGACAGGACTAATACAACTTCTAGATAGGTATAAAGCAAATGTTCAGTCTCGAATAATTTACTTTGATTCATCTTACGATGATTGAATTTGTAGTGGTTTGCTTTTACGAAGAAAACACCACTGCCAAAATATAAACATTTGTTATTGTACCTAATTCTGACAATAATTGTTTTACTGTACACCTCTTGTTTATTGGTACTAAAGACTTTCTCTCGCGCGCCAAGAGTGTTATTCTGATTCTTCTCTTCGCACGTCTCCTGCGTGGACGTTAGCTTTCTGTACGCCCTCTTGCCTCGATATTAGTTCAATATCATGAGGCCAGTATCAAGCATACTTCTTTCTCTAGAATCTGTTTCTTTCTTGATTCTCTGAGTCCAGAAGTAACATTTGTTCTCCCGCGAAGAAGTATATTGTACGAAACACTATAAAGCCATCAGATTTCACCTAGTTATGATTGATTCAATTTTTGGAAGTTATTAATTGTTCTGAGGTGGACAACACGGGAAATTATGCTGTATAATGAAGAAATAAAATTTAGTGATTTTTTTTAAGTTTGTAATAAAACGATTACAAAGTTAGTTTAAAAGTGATCAGTAGAAATTTGAAATGTATGCAATAAAAATGGCGTATTTTAAACTAAATAAAACAAATCAATATAATATAGAAAAATGAAAATTTCTATATTGCGAAAAATCATTACCCGACTTGTGACAAACGGTATTACGAGTGTTTGGGCCTGTGTGCACCAAGCGAAGCTGCATCTCTTGCTATTCTATGTCATATATATGTATACCATATGCTACACCGTTATATGGAGTTGAAGGTCATGTAAGCAGGATGGGTCAGATTGGCATGTTCAAGCGGTGCATATTGATTGGTGTGATCATGGATCGGAAATAATCACTATACATGTAGTAGTGTATATAAATGGTGTGAATGGTCTACCAGGATGTCAGGTACCTGCTTGAATGCACCATGTTGTAGCGTTAACACGTAGACAGTCTCCCTGGTTCTCCTGAAAACCAATGTAAAATTACCCTTGACAATAGAGGGTTAATTTATATAATTGTGAATTAAATTAAGTATAATTGTTTAACCTCTTAATTGCCCTATACTGCTGTAGAAACACTTAATTATTTATCTTAATAAATGAGGGTTCTTTGTAGCTAGTTCTGATTGCGTAGTTACAGATAGAAGATTATTCAAAAGGTTTGCCGGTTGGCAGTTCATAGATGAGCTTTTTTAGGGATTTAAGTTTAGTTACTTTCTCCTCCATGAGATCATACTTGTTGCTTGAGATGAAAGATGGATGTTTCAGGACAAGACAAATTCGTCAGTCATGTATCTAGTCTTCTTTCGTTGTAGCTACCTGGATTTGTTATTGCATAACTGGATATGACTGTATAGACAGTCCTTTTCGCTACACGAGTCTCGAAGAGCTTAAAGAAAGTTTTCAGGACCTTGGAAGCTGACTAAATTCAATTAGGCTTAAATTATTTTATTATTATCTGAAGGACAGTATATTAAACCATGTAACAATCATGCATCCATGCAATCCCAAAAGATAAATGTTTCTAATGATTAGAATTGTTCTGGTAACATTTGTCGGGGTTTCTGTAGGACAACTGAGGGACTACTAATTGGAATACTTGTGTGCCATTCATTTCAGCCTTTCGTTTACTAACAAATTCCCCATACCTACAATGATTCCTTAGCTGAAAACCTGATTACTTAGTCGTCCGTTTTAAAGAAATCACGAGGCTGTAGTGGAACGCTTTTACGAAGAAAATATGATTTGTGTAAAATAAACATTGTTGTACTCGTTTTGTATAACTCTACCGAAAACACTTCTTTTAATTCTAGGCGCGCAACGTTCTCGTCGCGTTGCTGCCATTTTTCTTTACTTGCTGCTCCCGATGTAATGCCTAATTTCGCCTTCAATAAAATACTCAACCAATTATTTAGTTTGATATATATGACGAGATCATATGAAACATTTAGTGGTGATCATAGACAATCTCTCACCACTAAAATGCTATTTCCTACCTCCTTTATTAATGTACACGACGCTCTGAGTTGAGTTTGTTCTGAGTAGTAGTATTTTTTCAGAACAGGTGACAACATTTTCTCGGCAAAAAGTAAAGCTCAAGGATTTCAAAGTAGTCTTCCTATTTTTTATTCCTATATTTTTATTTATCATTTGAATAAACCAGAACATCTCACTGGAAAATTAAAAGCAACCACAAATTATCTATTTTATCTATTTATTGATGTGTTGGACACTAAGTATTTTAGGTTTTTTCGGTAGAATATAAGTGTTGTCAAACCTTTGTAGTAAAATACTTTTATGAAGAGTACGCGATTGGTGTAATGGAAACATTTATTATTGTAAACAAACTGTACCAGTGATTGTTTTACTGTACCTCTTTGTTTAATTGTAATAAAAACACTCAGCTTCCTCTTATTGTGACTTTAGTTGTGTTCAAGTTTCCTCGGTAGTCTCGTATGTATATTTTGACACAATCTAAGACCAACGCTAATCTACCTTTCCTTTTGGGTTCTTCAAGAAACTCAAATTCATGGTGTGGGCAGCCGGGACATCTTCCCTCGTACCCGTAAAAGTACATTAGACGAAATCGGCCACAATCAAATACTTTCTACACCCCCTAACATCTCTCTTATCTACACGTCTCACCCTCCTCACATCCTTTTAACACCCAGCACAGCTAATGTAAATGACTAGATTTCATGAAACGTTATTCATGGTCTCCTGAAACCCCGTTCAAGACCACATGTTGAAGCATTTAATGTACGAACATTGTGTCGAATAGGGCAAAAAGCTTAATTAGCTAGGACATTACAGGAGAACTGAAGACATTTGACTGATTAACACCTTAATATAAATACCCTTAATTTCACTGTGTATGTTGGGTATATTTGTTTTACTTAACTTATGAACTTGTTTGATTTATTATTTTCGGACATTTTGATTTCGGTTTGTCTTCGTTTACTGATTGCCAGTTTTTGCTCTAGGAACCTATAAAATTGAAGGTATTTGTAGTTATTATAATTATTGTTGTTAAAACGACATTTTGGTCGACTATTTGTGAATCGCGAATAAACTTTGGTACCTAACTTTGGAGTTTGGTTCTGTCGTTAATTTGGGTTCGTGAATTGCAAATAGATCGACATACTGTACTTCAATAACGGGAAGGAGCAAAACTTGGACGTAACATTAGAATCTCGCTCAATCGATGTATGCTGCGTCTCGGAAACGCGCACTCAGGATCCTAGTAAATTACCTAATTTGATTTCGCCTTTTCAAAATAATGAAGAAACTCGATTTACCCTTCCTGTATCTGGTAGCCCTGATGCTGCTTCCCAAGGTTTCGCTGGTGAAGGTATAGCATTGGGTTGTAGGGCAGAACTAGCTCTCCTAGACTGGATCCCAGTAGAAAGTCGCTTATGTGCTGTCTGACTGAAGGGGACAGTAAGGATTCGGAAAGTTAGGGACACATGCCGTTGCCTGTCCTTCATATCTGCGTATGCCCCCACTGACTGCACTTCAGACGAGGTGAAAGATGGGTTTTACAGAAAGCCTTCGGGCCTCTTCCGAGAAGTTAGGCACCCTGAAATAGTAATAATGGCTGGTGAAATTAATTCTCAAGTAGGGAGACTAAGTGAAAAGGAAAGACACTTTGGTGGATCTAATGGTGTCGCTACTGATCAAACAGATAATTGTGACTGTCCGCTGCATCTATGCTCAGATAACTTCCTTCTTCTAGCAAACACTAACTTTGAGCATAAGGAGAGACATATTTTGACCTGGTGACCTCCAAAGCTGACAATCACAGGCGAATCAGTTTAATTAATATAGTGTCTAAATTGTTAGCCTCGATTATCCTTGGACGGCTTAATAGATCTTGTGAAGAGCAGAACAGGGAAAACCAGGCTGGTTTCAGACCTGGACGTGGGCGTATAGACCATATTTTTGCACTAAATCAGGTCTTCAAACGCAGACACACATTTAGGCATCCCACAATAGTTGTCTTCTTGGACCTCAAAGCGGAATTGAGCTCTGTTGATCGTGAGGGTCTGTGGCAATGTCCGTAATTGAAAGGTGTACCAAAGAAGTACATTAACCTTATACAAGCTCTCTACTAGAGCACTACTGATCGAGTGATAGCTTGTTCTTGTTTAATTTTGTCATAGACCTGCTCCTAGATATGACATTAACTACAGGAGTGGACCTTGTACCAGAAGACTCGCTTGTGGACTTGAAATATGCGGGTATCATAGTTCTACTTGGTGAAAACGCTGATTAAATGCAGTGTCTGCTGACTACCTTAAGCAACAACGCAAGCTTGTTTGGGATGATGTTCTCCCTGTCGAAATGAAAAATGTTGTTTCAGAGTCGGCTTGTATTGGCACCAGAACTAGCTCCAGGAAGTGAAGTAGGTGGGTGTGTTACCATCTCACTTATCCCGGAAGTCTCATCAGTAGTTATAGCCTGGTGTTTGAGGAAATCTCAGCACAGATACAGAAGGCTGATTGACCATAAACTTCCAAACTTTCGTCACATATATTGAAGGTGAGATATCCGTTTGCTAACCAAAGACGAGTGTAATGCACAGCAGTTCGCTATGTGTTATTATGACTGTTTTTAATTCTCTTGATGTCAACTTCCGATTTTCGGCGTAATTTATTTTTTGGTCTTACTCTTCTCCTTTCACCTTGAAAGGCGGCTTGTCTTGTTAAGCAGTTTGGTGCTTCTCGCAATGTTGTCCTTGTAGAATCCTTTTGAATGTTTTGTGTTTTGGAAAATCCCTCCATGTTTACATATTTTTGTTATGACATGACGGACTTTTTCTGTTGACATTTTTGGTATTTTATTTGATTCCAATTTGAGATTTTATCATTGTATATTGTTATTCTTTCTATATTTTGTACTTATATTGAAGTTTTTGTGTTTGCTTCTGAACTGTACATATGTTGTTTAAATTTGATATAATATGGCTACCGCCACATTTTTGGATTCGACATCGTGCAGTATAGGAGTTCACCTAGACCTCGGAACATTGATACTCGTTCAGAGTAATTTTGAATTGGAAGGCGTAAATTTCGTTAGGTATTATTTGTATTTCCATTTATCATTTATTATTAGACCATTTTCCCCTAGAATTATTGTGTTTTTATATTACAAATCGGGAAGTGCGTCCAACATACGTCTATTGGAATCGAATTGAACTGTCACGATAGAAATCCAACTACAGTCTTGTCAACATCCCGCATTTCTTCCTGATTTCCTACTCCGACTGAATCTGGTTTGTACTCTCCTACAGTAGGTTGTTGCAGACGATGTGTGGCCAACGAGTCCGGAGTAACTTGCGTAGAAAACTGGTAGTAAACACTCGTATCTTCTGGATAATGTCGTTCGTATTTTTTCAGGTTTCCATCACATACAGTAGAACTGTCTTGAAGTTTGTACTGAGAATTCTCAATCTGCTATTGGTTGAAGTTATTATCAGTTCCAAATGTCCTACAGTTCTAGGAATGCTGATATTTTATCGCTAATCGGTATCGTCACATTCTCATCAGATTCACCCTGTTTAGTCCGTTTTTACAACGAAGGTATAGTCACAGGTTCTATGAAAATCCCACCGAAACACCTCACTGAAAAGCCTATAATTATACTTCTCGTACCATAGTACTTATTTGTTAGTATTTCTTCAGCTTACCATCGACATGATGGGATCACACTACCGACAGTGAAAGGAAATAAATCTTGTAAGATGAATAGACTGTAAATTATATTTCTACAGTGGCCGTCCCAATGGGTTCCAATAGAGGCACTCCTGTACGCTTTTCCCAGTTCCGGGTCCCAACCAATTCAA
>OX103973.1:23256495-23273241 GCA_944470395.2 Schistosoma turkestanicum
TTTTCTGTATGAAAAAATACTGACCGCTTATTGGTAATAAATGTCAGACTCTATACACTACAGAAAGCATAATATCTTATCCATAACTCTTACATTGCTGTTCAGATTGTATTATTAGCAAACAAGTGTATATCTTAATATCATTCATTATTCAGGCAAAATAAACATTAATTATTGCTCTCTATACAACTATTTTAGTTTATCAAGTATTTTTATCATGCCGAAATATGCATATTGATCTATGCACGCAGTTAGTCATTTCACTTGTTTCGCTTAGGATGACTAGATTATTTTGGTTAACAGTTCAAAACATTTCGTTATTGTATTTAAGGGTTTCATCAATTTGTCTGTATTGTACAATGAATGAAGTTACTTGTAGATTTATTCATACTGGTTGGTCATTTTATGTATGATTAAGAAAGCTAGCATTTCTTTTACATTTATCCAATTTGAGTGATAATCACAATGAAATGAAAAAGATTACGTAACTACATCTAATAGGCAAAAGTTCAAGTGGATGTTAGGAAAACAGGTGTACTGATAGTAGTAAGAAAAATTTGTAAAATATGATAACTAAAGTAGGTCAAGGGTCGACCTGCGATGTCTACTCAAACGAAAGATAAGTTACCTGATCTCGCCTCCTCTATGAGCATTTACAAATTCAGCTGCTCCTGTGGAAATAGCTATATCAGGCGTACTACCAGGCGACTTAACCAACGAATGAGTGAACATCTCCCAGCATGATTTAAGAAGGGTCAGCCAAAAATAATACGCAGTTCTATCTTAGCACAGCTGGCTGATAGTGGTCATATTGTAGATAAGTCTAGATCTTTTCGGGTGATCTATCGTATACCTCTATCATTTCCCAACAGAGTTCGATTCCGTCTCCTACATAGCAGCAGAAGCCATAGGAAAACGTACATTCAACCCTAATTTATGTGTTCAGAAGAAATTTGTGACACCCCTATCTCTTCCGTGGACGGATATGACGTAACTAATGATTGAGATATTTTTATTATTTTTTTATTTTTTTATTTTATTTTATTTATCCAATTGTCTGTCAGACGCCTTCATTGAGTTAGTTATATAAGCAAGCGGCTAGATGCAAAGTTTCATAAATTTGTATTATCGTCCCATTGAATAACTTGTACAATAAATGATCTGTGTGTAGTGAATTTTGCTTGGTCACTAAAAAGTATAATACACAAAATAATCGTCATGTTTTTATCTTTCCTTTAAACTCATGTCTTTTTTTTGCTGTAATTTACACAGGTTAATTATATTCAGCTTCAACTTTTTCAACATCGAAAACGTTTAGATTTCATATTTATCATTTCGTGTTTTGAGTGAATTCTATGTCAGAAGTCAAATTCACTAATGATGACCAAGATGGTGTTCCTTGTCCAGATTCTATTCCTTTGACAGTTGATAAAATCACAAAAAGTATAATCCATAATCTTAAAACACAATGTTCAAAAATTCTTTCTGGAAGCTGGTCTGATACAAATAATTTCTGTGTTGAACTATCTAAGTAAGCAAAACTAATCCATATATATATTATTTATCTCTCGTATATATATATATATATATATATATATATATATATATATATATGTATATATATATACGGTCGATTTAATTAAGGGTTTAAAACAATTTTCTCCGAATATGGGGAAAAACGTTTTCAAAAACACACAAGCATTTGTATATTTTTGTATTGTTGAGTTCTGTGAACTAGATAGTTTAATCGTGAAGCTTTCATTGTTGTTCAGTCAGGACCAACATCAACTTCGCTATTAAACTATCTGGCTCAGAGAATTCAACAACAACAACAACAAAGCATCCACTTGAGCTGCAACTCTATAATTTCAATGTTCAAACATCCTGATATTTCGATGGTTAGTTGTCAAATATTCTACATTCAATTCTACATATTTACAGAAGTAAGTGCTACATCTCGCATATTTTAAAGATCCACAATTAAATGAATCAGTAGTAATGTTTAAGCGAATACTGTTTCAGCCATTACGTTTAATTCATTTTGTAAGTGAATGTGAATCGATTTTAATTCTAACTAGTTAGATCATTTGTTAGCAGAGTTAGTTATCAAGATCTGGATACTGTTAATTAAATCCCATAGTGATACTTCTACTATCGCTACCACTATGGGATTCGTACGGACAGTTGCATCTCTGTGCTGATACGGTATGGCAACCTGAACTTGTGGTGGTGTTTCGTTCTCTGAACAGGTTGTTTTGGTTGTGGAGCTTTCATTGTTCTTCTGAACAACATCATCAGCACGAACTTCAGATAGAGAACGAAACACCACCACAATCATCCAACTGAGCTACAAGTTTTCTCCACCATCTCAAAACCTGAACTAATGTACTGAGGTACGAAGTTTCACATTGTAACTGACTGACTGACTGCTGTTAATTAAATCTCACGGTCTAAAATGTAATCATGATTTGAAATTAATTAACACATTCCTTCTGCTCTATGAATTTGCAACACTATCAAAGCGACGAGTTTTGAATAAAAGAAATCATCAATAAATGCTATCGCATAAATGTGTGGAGGTGTATGAAGTAGCAGAACAATGTTAAGTTACAAAACATCTAATTTGAGATTATCGATTTTGGTAAAATACTCTCGAACCTCATTTATATCCCATTATAATACTTATTCTTCAGTTTTGTAACTATTAAACAGTCAATCAATCAACTATTAAACAGTAAAATAATTAACTTCTGTATTTAGAAACACCATATGTAGGATTCCATTTATATTCATTTTCGGCTCATGAATGTTCCAATCATAAGTAATGATTTCTGTTGTGTAGTAAAAACTCTTACATAGTAGAGTAAGGTTACAAATCTCTTTGAATTGTAAGTTAACCGACTTATGGTCTACTTACTATCTACTAATTGTAATCCCATATTTCGCAATTTCTTACTCGTTTGGGACTTAAATTACTTGACGAAAATATCTATATGGTAAATAGATTAATCTTTCCAACGTACACTTTTTTCAGTACATTAAATTTGATTAAGATGAACTATAATTGTTTCAGAAGGCAAGAAAAAATAATCTTTTTACAATCTAATTCGAGATCAAGTTTGAATCCTATGGTCAATAGTTGTTTTCGATAACTCCAGGGAAATTACTTGATTAGACCTTAATTAACCCGTTATAGAGTTTAAAAGTTGATAGTTAAGTACTTAGATCATTAATTGCGATTATCTAATAAGGTTTGATGACAACTTTTCTCATCGAAAAGGTTTGACATTAATCATTGTTAATAGAATTATTTGATCTAGTGGTGTTCGAGTTGTTGAAATCAAGCATACAACATAACTATTTCTTCTGTATATTTTAATTTAAATAGAAAATTCCTAACCCGTCGTAGCTCAACGTCTGAAATTGTTGAAGGCAACTATGATTCACTTTGTTAGCTCATCTTTGTAGAAAGCGCATTTTCTGTCTAGATCAATCGACAACACACTTCAAAAAAGATGCTTTGATTAACTGAGTGTGAGTTAAAGGCTTCTTCAGGATTAAGAGATACGTACAAAAACTTATTTTATCGATGTGGTTAAATATCACTTTTGCCAAAGTTGTGTGACTTCTTGATTCCTGAAATGAAACTATCTAACCTTGTTCATTTCAAATAAACTATATCAAAAGTAATTGTTCACTATATGATATCTAGTTTAAATTGTCTCAGAAATTATTTACATCTTCCTAATTTCAAAGTAGCAATTTATATAAAATCTAGCAAGAAAATAAAGTTTATTAGAATGATTTGATTTATTAGCATGATACACCATTTCGAATAATCTAATTTATTTATGTATAAAAATGTGAAGGTCAAATTAAACAAACAAACAAAGATATTAAGAAAAAACACAAAATGAATCAAGATTAATGATATTCATGTTAGTTTTCATGGAAGTACAAACTGTTTTTTTTATAGGTATAAATTGCTTTTATAATGTATTATTGGACTTGTACATTACATGACATAGTTTTAATGAACTTCATTGATCGATCATTCGACTGCGTTGTTTGTGGATATCACAATTACTTTTTATCAACATTTAAATATATTCCTCAATGACTCTATTTAAGAAGTGTATTTTGATTTTTCAGGAGTTGTGGACTAAGTAATTACTTATATATTGGTTATTTAAATGATGATATTATTTCATCGGAAAATGAACCACGTAAAGTATTGATTCGAGTATATGGTGAAGTATTAAGAAGTTGTACAGATTCGATTATTTCTGATTCTGTTAATTTTGCATTGCTTTCGGAAAAAAGGATTGGACCTAAACTTCATGGTGTATTTTCTGGTGGACGAATTGAAGAATTTATTGAGGTAAAATTGATCAAATTTTTTTTTCTATTGCTAATTAAAAATAATGGTTTTTTGTTAATACATTTTTTTGTACACTTTTGTAGTAATATTTCATTAGAGAAGTTGTATACTGTTTTACTCTCACTAGGTAGAGATTAGATCATTACTATGTGTTGGGGACGTTAGATCCCCAGAACTCACTTGATAAATGTCTTGATTTTGGATTTTATTCATGGGCTGATCGGTTGACCTTAAGATCACATTTCCCACCAGGAAAAGCCTTGGCTGTGATTGGTTGATGTGTTATTTTAGTATGCTATTTTTGTGACTATCCCAAGGACGTGGCTATGATGTATAAATAGACGCGATTTGTGTGCTTGAGATAATTGTGCTTGTTGGGTGTTTGTAGAATATACTTTCGTTAATCAACGGATCAGGGTAGCCTACCTGGACGCTGGTTCATTGTTTCGTTCTCGTTTTCCGACTATGGTTAACCCATAATAGTTTCAAGCATACCTATTGACAAGTATAACACTGTGGGAATTATAGGAGCTTATTTCTAACTAATGATAGACAACGCAAACTTTTCAGCCGTTTTTAACAGATGAGCGTGGTAACAAAGGGAGGGCAAATCTTTTATAAGAAAGCTTTTATTTTTTTCTAAGATAGGCAAAATAATTGTACACCTCTTCCATGAATAATCATCAGTATTGTTAACAGTAAAATTTACGGAATATAACGAATTCGTTCAATTTCAAGGAGATTTCATTCTTAATTGGTTTATCAAATTTGTTCAATGTACAGCATATGTTGTATCAAATGAATGATTTCTGCAAACAATAGCTCTTTGTCAATTTTAAATAACTATTAGCTATTTTACTCTTTTTTTTTTCTTCATTGTTAACCTTTTCAGTCCAGACCTTTAACTACACAAGAACTTCCATTCATTATAGAAGTAGCAGCTCGACATATGGCTTCGTTTCATAAATTATGCATGCCATTTTCAAAAACTCCATCATTCATCATTAAAATGTTTGATAAATATCTTAGTCAATTAACTAGTACACCTGAACATTTACATCGTCCATCTCCAAATTTTTCTTCAACTATTTTATCTGAATTAGCATTAGAAGGTTTTTCTTTTGCAAATGATGGACATATATTAACAGAACCATCGTATGAAGAGGCAAGACATATGGTATATGATTTATCTCTTATAGAAGAGTATAATTGGATAAAGTAAGTTTTGATTGTTTTCAAAATGTTTATAGACTCGTCCTAACTACTAACATGGTTATTTCATTCTATCTATTCAGTGTAATACTTTTGCAGCTCAACGAGAATACCTTTTTTTTCTATCGTCTCAGTTCACTCAACCGTAGCAAAAAACTTGATGCAGCAGTATACTAAGATGTAAAGTTTGAAAATTGTTTCATTGTTCAATAAAATCAATCGATTCTTGTGATACAATCGATGTATGTATAAGTGACATATCCTTTTTTTGTATGATAAGGATGTGTCATTTGTTTAAGTGTCATTCATTCTGGAATTTATTTTACCTGTCAGACAAAGGAAGTTGAATGAATATCTTCCATTTCATGATATTTGACTGACTATGCCAAGATAATAATAGATGAGAATGTCAAAGATATAGTTTTCTGTATTAAAAAGTTCATAGGCCAATCAATGTATCTTTCGCTTCAAAAAGTGATACACATTCCATTGGGCTATTGAATCGTTATAATCAATTTTCTGTTGTTCAATAAAAGTTATCCTTAGATAAATAAACCCGTTTGATTGTGTGGTAGAGAATATCCAGCGCTAACTATTCTTAGGGGATATTTTGGTATTGGGAATGAAACAAATTCATTTTATCCACAATTATTTGCTATATTTCTCATACAAAAAAAGTTGGTTATAGAAATAAAGTAATCTTAAGTAGTACGTGTTGAATAATTAATTCTAAATTGATTTTTCAAACAGTCTAAATGATAGTATCGGTACTGCCAGTTTGTTTTTTAAGCAACAAAATCTGTGATTATAAGGTTGCTTATTTTTCTTTTTTTTTTAATGTGTATATGAAACTAATTTTAGTCATTTCAGGCACAGTTAACAGGAAACCCTACTCGACTTAAGTTTTGTGTTAGTTGATACTTGCCACCAAGGTGTACTTGAAGAAAATAATGCACTTTATGGGACTCATGCTGTTGTCGCCCAGCTTCACAATCCTAGAAGTAATCATTATTCTGTCTGGGCTTTGACCTACCTCATGTTGTAGGTCGAACATTTGCGGTTAACTGATCATCGGCTAGTAACTAATGTAATATTTAACTAATAATTTGTTGGTAACCGAATCCTGTTGTTCAAATTCTAACGTAGGTGTACTAGTTTAAATGTAGAGAGATATTAGAGGGTGTAGGAAGGATTTGTTTGTGACCGATATGGTCTCGCGTGCTATTACGAGTATGAAGGCGGTTGTCACTTCCCGGCTGCCCACACCATGGAAGGGTGTTTCTTCAGAAACCTAAAAAGGAAGGTATATTAGTGTTGGTCTTAGAGACCTGGATGCGTGACCGCAGAGCCCAAGGGACAACTGCTTGAAGCCGGTCACGCACGGCCTTTTACGATGGATTTTCTGGGTATTAGCTCCGCTCTTTTTAAAGCACTTATTAGGCAGCCCGTATCGCCGGAGACAGAAATCCGTGAGGTAGGGTGAGGTGTGATAGTTTTAGGGTCAAACTTTTCTAACCCTTCCTTCCTTGTGAGAAGGCAGCATCGCTGCAGATGCTGGTTGTCCGAGGGAAACACCTTACTGCTGTCAAACACCTCTAATGTCAGCAGTACGGCTTCGCCCTCAGACCTTGAGTAGCTGCTTTTAGTCTCACCATTCTCCAATCGACCTGCTTGGCATGGTAGGACCTTCAGGAACATATGTTCCAGCCAATTTGCTCGGTGGGGTCATCATAATAGGCAAGCGCGACCACCACGTCAAGATAACAGCTTCGGTCGAATGAGTACTGAAATGTAATGTTAAACTATGGACTTTGTGAACAACATGATCAATAAACACCACAAATGAGCATCATACACAACTAAGTTTATCATTTTAAAAGCAACTTTTCTTAGCCCAATAATCAGAAATGTGTTCATTTACGTGCGTTTTTTTTTCTTGTTGTGTTGATTTATGATGATTTATTTAGAGAGAAATTTCAAGTTCGCTATGCTGATTTATTCCCGATTGTATTTTGTCATAATGATTTCCAAGAAAGTAAGTTTGTAATTTTCTTATATATATAATAATTATCATCTTATGGATTGTGTGTCTCGTGACAGTAATAATAATAATAATAAATTTTCTAACTCTACCTACTAAACCGTGATAAGTTACACCGTTTAGTGGATTAAACTCAAATTCATTAAGTCGATCTTTTATGTATCATATAGACCTATTCGAATAAATATAATGTTTACAGCTGATTAAAATAATTCAATCAACTAATACTGATTGTTTAATTGAAAGCGTGTATATTTATCTTACAGAGTTAGTTTTATTAGTACTTTTTGGCTTAGTAAATTTCTGTTATTATTCATTAAATTGAATTTTTGTAAAGAAGTTTACAGTTCACATGAAGTGTTTTATTGTGCAGATGGTGAACGTGTATCTACTTTTTCAATAACAATAAAGATAATATTTGATGGATTAGTTATATAAAATTGATGTAGATCATCCTATCGATGGATATTGGAGACGATGTTCTCAAAAATCAACTGGGTAGATTATACTACGGCAATGATACTCTGAAGCCTCTCATAATAAGTATTCTACACTAACCACTTAAAGGTACATATCGAGGTAATGTATAGATCGATTCACTCATCTAAGCTAATATATACATTCATTCATTTGTGTTCTCAACCAGTGCCTACTTTGACATACGATGTTTGCCTGATGTAGGGGATGCCAAACCGGGATGGGGCACCAGTTAATGAATCCATTGACTGTTGGACTGAGGCATGTTCAGACTATCTGGTTATGGTCCATGCGCTTGTCTCGATCAATGATAGGCAGTTGCGTCTCTGTGCTAATGCGGTATAGCAACCTGAACTAATTGTACGTACGTACGAAGTCCTGCGTTGTAACTGACTGAATGATAGGCCTCAGAATCGGTAAAAATGACACAGATGTATTCATTCTTTATCTTCCCTTAAAACCTGAGTTTTAAATCCGACGCATACTTTTTATTCGGTGAATTCATTGTTTATTCTTGAACCACATTGCTTATGCCTAATCTTTGTTACTGATACTGTTACTAGTTCTACTGCTATTGCATTTGTCTTGATAACGTGATTTCACTCTCCCGATGTGAAATGGTGAGCCATTTATGAGCCACTTATGCTCTAGGTCCTATGTTACTGTTGACTAACCTGTCTGACTTATTTCTTACTCAGCTGGTTATCGAAATCCTTCATCGAATGACATCTGGTGTATTAAAAACAGAGCGTCCTGGTGTAGTTTAGTGAGAAACACATGAGAGTTCGTGTGTGAATAAACTATGAATACATACGACTGTATATGCCAGACAAATAAAACGGATTTGAATACGAGGAACATGAGCGTTTCTTTGTTCTTATTTGTAATGATAATAATTGCAGTAATTGTGCAGTGTTCGAGCGTAATGAATGTAGCATTCAGTTGTTACATAAGCGTGAATAAATAAGATGAATGCATAGACGTTATGGCAAAGCTCATCGATCAAGCTATCAGGTATAATAAAAAAGTTCAGTCGATATTATCATTGAAAAAATTGAGAACAATGATTGTTGTATACAAATACGATGAATGAACATTAGATACATTTCGAGGACCACTAATGAGTGTATGACTTTAAACTTATGTCTATGATAGCGTTGAAAACCGTTACCAGCGTTGGGGTAGTCGAAAA
Source organism: Schistosoma turkestanicum (assembly GCA_944470395.2). NCBI lineage: Eukaryota > Metazoa > Platyhelminthes > Trematoda > Strigeidida > Schistosomatidae > Schistosoma > Schistosoma turkestanicum. Next base: position 23,265,799 of record OX103973.1, read on the forward strand.
AATGTTATTATCAGCATGCAGGACGTTCACCCTACTGCTTAGACTGATGGTTCGTGTCCATGCACATGTCGCCGCCATACTACCAATTTACTTAGCAGGTTTCAATATGTTCAAGGTACGAGCAGCTAATCAGTACATCGGAGACATCTGCCACATGATAATCATGGAGCCACTGTTGTGATGAACGATTCAGAATATAATAATGAGATACGGCGACAGAAATGGAACAAGCTTACTTTAAGCAAGAATATTGACTCGACGAGTTGATACATGAAAAGAATAACGATAAGATAATACTACTTTTGTATGTGCATATCCGCATAGAACTGACTTCGTTGCGTACGTTGAATACGAGATTGTGTTGTCTGATATGTTGATTCATTCGTCGAATGCATTGAGTTCGAGAGCTTCTTTGTCGCCACAGTTCTACAAGTTGCACATTGTTCAACGTTAGACTCACCATTTTAGTGGCTCATGTTAAATTTGAAGTTGGGTTCACCAATTTAGTGGCCGACGACTTGACTCCATTGTGGACGGATGATCGAATATGGAATGAAATAAATCTTTCTTTTCATTTCCGTATACTATAATACTTGAGCAAACTCCGTTTATGCTTCTGTGGTAATAAGAAACCAAATAGGGTTTCGCGGAGAAATTTATTTCGTGCATTCGTTTAAGCAGACAAATGTGAGAATGAAAAGCGTCCAAGCAAGAGAAGCGAATCGGAGAAGGCGGCGAGTCTACCAACTCTCATGCCCTAGAGCATTCTTTAAGTATTTATAGTCAGGCAGTAATAAGCAAGTAAGCGCATGCACACACACACACAATTAAATATACAATAATCAATATTCTTATCGAATTATTACAAATATAAAAGGTGGTTGATACAGTTATCGAATAATTCGAACAACTAAGCATTAAGGTTTGTTGTATAGTGAATAAGTGATGAAGTGCTATAGCCTCTAGAAGAATGTCTTGTGCGTGCTTGCTACTAGTTAAACCAAATAGATACTTCTTTTCAGGCATTAATTAGATAGCGTTATGTAAGGAAGGATTTTGTTCAATGAGACTATTTCAATGGTTTATTTATGCAATCTTTAAAAATATTTTCAAATTAGTTGTAATGTTTCTTTCAAAATATGTAAATTAATTATACAGACATCGCGTTTTTGAATTTTGAATTACTACGTAGTATCTCACTGACTTGCATTTTAAAGATGGATTTTGTCGTTGTTTAAGAGTGTCTTCAGAATCTATTCAATTCACATATGAGTTTACACACTCGGAATCGAGTCACACATTGTTGCGCCGGAACTAAAAGCACTACTTGGTTATTTAAGCCGAAGTTAGTAATGCAGAGTTCGAACATGCAGTTTTAGAGTTGCAAGTATAAGGAGTGAAGTAGTCGGGCATGTCAACCGCTTCACTTATCTCGAGAGTCTCGTCAGTGCTAACGGCCTGGTTTGTGACGAAATCTCAGCACGGATACAGAAAGCTCGATTTGCTTTTGCCAATTTACGCCGTTTATGGAGTAGGCGAGATATTCGTTCGCTAACCAAAGGACAAGTGTACTGCGCAGCAGTTTTCTGCGTTCTTCAATATGGATGCGAAACATGGCCTTTAGGATTAGAAGATGTTCATAGATTACTAGTATTCGTTCATAGTTGTCTTAGAAGCATTGCTCAAGTATCATGGGACAAACGAGTAAGTAATGCTGTTGTTAGGAAACGATTACTAGTTAAAGATGGCAGACCAATAGACGAAGTAATCAAACTTCATCAGTTGAGGTGGTTGGGACATGTGTTACGTATGGCTAACCACCGACTGCCTCAACGAGCTATGTTCTGTGCTGTAGGAGTAGGTTGGAAGAAAGCTAGGGGCGGCCAGACCAAAACATGGCAGAAATCCATAAAGTCACTGAGAAGTGGACTGAGTCATGTTGGTTGATGTAGGCTATCTGGTTGTGGTCCGCGAGACGAAAGTGACCGATGGTTAGAGACCTTGAACGACATGGCTCAAAATCGTTTGCAGTGGTGCAGGCGTTCTATGAAATCCTAATCTTCTGAATTCCTCATCACCTCTATCTCTATCTCTGTTTAAATTTACCTCTTTGAATTATACTTCTTGAATAACATCTTCGAACCCTAATCTCTCCAATCAATTCTAATACTTTTACTACCTCTATTACTATGGGATTTGCATTGACAATTATATCTCTGTGCTGATGTTGTATGGCAACTTGAAATGATCTACGTGCGTACGTAGGAAGTTCTACGTTTCTGTTGATGATGATTATGATGAGAGTTGCAAGTTAAGAATATTGCTTAGTTTTGTGAGAATTTTACCGGGATCACGAATCATTCTCAATTAGACAACCACTAGACTCTAGACAGCTGCTTCGTCCCAGTATGTGGCTCTTCAGCAGTTCGCACGAAGTCTCACCACTCGGGATCAAGCGTAGGACTTTCAATTTCTCACACGAATTCACAATCTCCAAACAAATTAGAGTCTACTGATGCACAAGTCTGTTTTTAATCGATCCGCGATATTGTCAATTATTACGTACTTTCCTCACACTCCATACAAATGAACTTCACTCATAAGAATTGGTAAAATCAACAACGACAGTTATGAGCAACTTGTAACTACTGTAAGTAATAACAACAACAACCAAAGACATTTGTTTCTGTGAATTATTATGATTAGCATGTGTTAACTACGCCATAAACACTATACATCTATGAAACCTAATGACACTAATGACTATTGTTTAGTCAAAGTAAGACCAACAAAACCATTTCAACTTGTTACGCTATTGTTTTTATGTCACAAGATGATGATTACATGAAAAAAACTGTATCCGAAAACATTGGTATTTTGAACCATGTAAAAATATACACTTTACAACTAATTCAATCCACATAATTTATTAGTGGTTTATTGTTAAATTTTGGCTCAAAAGTAATTATACATGCATTCCTGTATTATCTATCTTTCCATGTGTGTGTGTGCATGTGTATGTGCCGGTGTCTGTAAACAATCACACACACACACACACAGTGTGACTTGATCGTTAAACATAACGTACAACAACACAAAGGCTGTTAATTTCATTCATCAAAACAGCAACAACAAATGCATCTTTCAGTGTTACCACCATTTAATACCTTGTGATACATTTTTTAAGGAATCTGATTCTTTTTTTCAAAGGAAATGTTTTCGCTTGTTCTTCGTTATTACTTTAAATATATTATGTTGTAAATTACATTCATTAATTTTAGGCCGATTTATTTTTTTTTTTGATCGGTAAAATTAGTTTCCTAAAGTTTGTTCACATGCCTAACATTTTATTATTTTTCAAATGAAAAAAAGATGTAGAATTTAAAAATATTTATTTCTGCTAGGAAATTAACTTTTATTTTTTTACGTGACTGAGAAATTCCAATAAATCTTGTACAATAAAACAGCACTCCTACAATAATAGTACCTGTATGGTATTCGTACTATGACGGAGCTTTGATTATGAAAGTGTTACTGGCCATGAGCAACACTAATCAGATGAGTGATCACATTGCGACTTGATTAACAGAAATCAATCGATACTAAATGAGAAGGTGAGCACTATATTGTTCACTACTATTCAACTATCGATCAGTTGTAAATATCTCAGTCTGAAAGAAAGTCATTCACAGCTCGAATACCTCTCATTGGTAAGTTTTCAGATGGTGAAGCTGGGCGACATGAGTTTGAATTATACAGATGCATCAATTGCCTCAAAAATGCGGATATCCGTTGATGATGATGTCTTCTGACAAGCACGAAAATTAGGTCGAGTAGGGTTTCTTGATGTGTATCTTCGATCACCGAACTGATAGTGTAGTTCCTTTACTAGTTATATGCTCAGCTATTTAGCTCTTAGAATTACACTTTTTTATGGAACCAAGTTATATTACGAAGATCTTTATGAACCTGAGATATATTGCTTCAATCAATAAGCCACTTGGTAGTGACGTTTTATTTTGTAACAAGATTTTCATATATGAAATGCATAAAAGACATGGAGTTCTCACTATCAAAGTAAAGATTCTTTTTCTAGCCTGTCAAATTAAAAATGCTATATAACATGTCTCATAAAAGATTATTGCGTCCTTAAAAATTTGTCTAATTTGAATTATCGTATTTTCCAGTAAAATTAGACTTGATATTTGTTTCTCTTCGTTTTTTCCACAATCTCGTTTTTCGTATAAATTCTTCTTATTTATAAATTCCTCCATTTTGTTTCAGTTTGCCACAAATAAATTTAATCCTAATTTCTTTTTTCTATCTCTTTGCAAACTCATTTCAATTTCTCCGCCATCCGAGAAACCTAACTGTTCATAAGCATCCGATGTTTGTATATGCTTTTATCTATCTCAGTAATCAATCGTTTGTCTTAACATAGGTGACTGCAAAGCACACTTTTTACTCGATGTCTGATAGTGATTAGAAGATAGTTCAAATTGATATGGTTAAAGTGAAGTGGGTTGGAAGTCATGTACTTAAATAATTAAGCCTTACTCCTTCACACTATATTATAACATCACATTTACTATCAATCAATTTTTTTCAAGTATATCACTTTATTCAGAATTATTGATAATCGTATTTTTGTGTGTGGTGAAATCGTTTCACGGTGAGGAAACAAGAACTGGTGGTTGTATAAATAAAGAACACTCCAAGCCCGTGATCTTAGAGGTCTAATACAAAAGGTAGTGGCGCAACGTTAAAAGATGCAGTCCCATGCTAGCCGATAACCAATATGGGCTCACACATTATTCGTTCCCTCCAGATTTCGGAGCTTATGAATACTAGTGTGGTTTGGAATCAGGATTTCCTAACTCCCTTAGTTAGGAAACTATGTATCCACTTACTTGGTTTACATTTCCGAAGTCATTTTCGTAAACAAATACTCCTACAGCGTGTAGTCAGTGAATAAGACCCGACTCCTCTTATAAAATACCATCAACACATGTCTGTATAAAGAGCATTTCCATAAAAAACAGAGAAATTTTCTTACTCTTGTGATCGTTTAAAGGCCAATGAAGTCTGGTTGTTTTTTTTATGTCAATACAAAATTATTATTATCATTATTATTATTACCTTGTTAATATTTTCTTCTGATAGATAACCTACTTGTTTTAAATGATCCAAAAGTTGACAAGGTTTATCGTATTCTACCAATTGACTTTGAATACTCTGGTTATAATTATCGGTAAGTAATAAAAAAATTATAGTCAGTTTAATTTTCTTTTTTCTATTAAAGTTATTATATCTAGTTCAACATTGAAGATAGTAGGTCAAACGTGGATAAATAGACTTAAAATAATCATTACACAATATCAGAATTATTACGTAATAAGAAGTGTGTACATAATTAGATAGTGAAGAATATACTTCTTGAATCATATCTTCGAACCCTAACCTTCTCCATTACCAGTAATACTGTGGTGCAAGCTACTTATAAGTGGTATATGACATGAGTGTCAACGTAATGTCTGGCAGCAGAAGATGGGGGAAGATCAAGAAAGGAAGAGTTAGAACACAATGGAATTTGTATGAAACGCATGAATAGTGACAATGGATTAATGTTTTGCAACAGGAACAGTCCAGTTCGATATGATGAACTGATATTTTGCAAATTAACGATTTACGATATGGTTTTCCGATTTTACTGAGTAACTCTGTAATTTTCGTTAAATACAATTCGGTTGCCCTCACCTGTGTTCTCCTTCACTACAATACTTTTACGATCTCTTCACTGACAGTTGCATCCCTGTGCTCATGTGGTATGGCAACCTGAAGTGATGGATGTACGTACGTACGAAGTTCTACGTTGTAACTGACTGACTGACTGACCGAATGAAGAATATAACGGGTTAAAGGCAGAAAATTACAAACAAATACGTAATAGTTTTAACATTTTGTAAATGATTAATCTAAGCCTATTTATCCACGTTTGACCTACTATTTCCAGTGTGTTGAACAATTGATAGGACCTTTTGTTATCGTATTTTATTTTTCTTACTACTGTCATTATGCCTGTCTTCCTACTTACTATCAACTTGTACTTTTGCCTATTGTGTGTAGTGACGTAATCAAGTTATTATATGTTGAGTATATTATTTAAGCTTAATAATATTAATATTGTTATTTATAAACTTGTACACTTCAAGCCCTTTGTCTGTTTAACCGAATGGATATCTTCATTGTTTAACACTTGTTTGTTTAACTATTTTACAGTTTGGTTGTTCATCTCAGATAATTTATGTTTTTCAAAAAATCGTTACATGTACTAATGCAATGATGGAAAAAGATTTATAACTCATAAAGTTGCATTCTCTAAACTGGATAGTTTAGTTGTCAAGCTTTCATTGTTTTGCTAGAAGACAAACACCAGGTTATCCGTCAAAAATAACTGAGCCGTAAAAGTTTTTTTCACAACTAACTTACAGCTTTTGTTCTCTGTCGATATTGAATTTCTTTCTACTTATTTTTTATAGATTCAGAATCATTTTTAACGTACAGTTTATTGTTGCTTTGACTGCTTGTTCCAAGGATAGGATGATTAACGGATACGTGGTTCAGAGGTTAGGCGTTCGCTCGCAAGACCGAAGGTCCTGGGTTCGAATCCTGCGAGGTGCAGGAGTCGTGGATGCGCACTGATGATGAGTCCCATACCAGGACGAAACGGCCGTCTTTCAGTGCTTCCAGGTTTCTAATGTTGGTCTAACAATGATTGATTGATTGATGATTTCAAAAATATAAACCGATAAGCTCTTTTGAGTCACAATGAAGATTCTGTTAGTGACAAAACTTTATTTATGAATAACATTACTTAACTTTTGACAGTAGTTTCATTGATAAAGTTCAGAATAACGCAAGTATTGCTTACTCAATTGGTTAGTAAAACTAACTTACTTACGCTGGTTACCCCAATTGGATCATAGGCCACACCGACCGGCATTCTCTACCTACTCTAGTTCTGTCCAATTGTTATTCATTCCTCTTTTTTCTCTCTCCATTTCATTGGTTAGTATAAAGGCCCGACCGTAGCTGCTACCTTGACGTGGTGGTCGGGCTTGCCTATCGTGATGACCCAACCGAGCTATACTGGCTGGAACATATGTTCCTCAAGGTTCTACCATGCCAGACAGGTCGATTGGAGAACGATGAGACTAAAAGCAGCTACCCAAGGTCTGAGGGCGAAGTCGTACTGCTGACTGCAGAGGGGTGTGACAGCAGTAAGGTGTTTCCCTCGGACAACCAGCATCTGCAGCGATGCTGCCTTCTCACAAGGAAGGAAGGGTTAGAAAAGGTCGGCCCTAAAAATGTCACACCTCCCCTAACTCACGGATTTCCGTCTCCTTGGGTAAGGGTGCCCACTAAGGGCCTTTAAGAACGGAT
>OX103973.1:23273737-23309474 GCA_944470395.2 Schistosoma turkestanicum
GTTGCTGACTTCATTCTCTTTCTTCCTCTTTGCTTCAGTTCTTTTTCATGAGGTTATAATTAATTCTTAACATTATTTCATAACCGATACGATCACATTAAGAATGGTGCTTGATAATTGCATTTCTCTCCTGCACGGTATCGTAAACAGACATGTTAGATACAAACAGTTGTCTACTCATTTTTGAAAACGATATCAGAATGACTGTCCAATATGGTATTCCAATCTTATTGGTTAAATTCTGCTCAATTATGTGGTTAATTAGGATACATTATGTTGCCTGTCTATTAAGTTAATTCTATTCCACTATCATACTAATGTATAAATACTTGAAATACGCTAGCTAACTGACACGATGCAATACAGATTGAACAGGTTGGATACACTCCTAGATTTGTTTCACTTCAATACAACTGCTGCATATTCTCTTGCCATTGTTACTTATATTCTATTAGAATGCTGGTGATTCTAAATTCCATTGTCAATATAAGTCCCATTTAATTACAAATATGTTTAATGTTGGTATTATTCCAATGCTCCTGTCACTTCAGTTCAGTTTGTAGTGGCAAATAATTCCCCAAAATAAATAAATCGCAAAATCTTCTAATTTGATGCTGGTATTATTAATTTTTGTGGACATACGCAAGCTGGAGTTAAGCGGTTACGCAACCACACCACATCGTCGTCGGATACACAGTGCCACACAACCCCTCGTATCATCTAGAAAGCTGAATTCACTCATTCCTCAAAGTCCCAAGCATGCTTTAAATTATACTTTCGATCTTCTTCATACATGAATTTCGGTTCGACCATGATATGGGATTGTCGATCTGAAGTGTTACGGAAAAAGGCATCGCCGAACTGTAAATATCCGTAACTTTTTCAAGTTGATTATATCCAGTCCTATTATGCTTTAGTTGTTTATGAATAATTTGTATGTTAGTTAGCTTGATGTTCAATATATCTAATATCTTTTTCACAAGCCAGTACAAACCGGTTGATGTCTTTGCGCTCGATTCTTGTTCTTTCAGTGCGGTCCCAGTACCTAAATTCAGGAACGTTTGTAAACAATTTCTTACTTGTTTCATTTCTCCCTGGTCGTCCTGTAAAAAGATCACAAAAACGGTATTCGGATAAATGGAAATGCATGTCTTTCCATTCTTTATGGTGGATTTTCCTTGTCTGTGCTGGATGCTTTGGCTGTGGAGCTTTCATTTTTCTTCTGAACAACATTATTAGTATAAACTTCAGGTAGAAGTGAAGTGTTCGAATTTCTCCACGTGTGACTCGTAGCTTGAATTGTTGACCTGTTTTTAGTCCAGCCTTGATAATATAACTCGGTAGCTTTGATGATGCCTTGGATGAGTGTTAACTTGTGAAGGGTTCTCCATATGTGATTGCCAGTCGCCAACGCCATTTCTATATCTGGAGGTAACTTTTACCGGCAGGATTGATATGTTAGGATATAACGAGGCTTTTATTTTGAGGGTTGTTACCAATATCAATTTGGGCATTAGAGGTAGGCGGTGGAGTGAAAAATTGTTTACTGTCACACACTCGAGGCATTGGTGGTTGTGCGGTGTATATGATGCTTCGATCAATATCATTACTTTGAGTGTCTAGATATCGAGAGTAATTATGTGTATTTCATACTTCATCAGCTATTTACCATACCGCTCTCTACAGAGTGTTACAGTAATAACTGGAAGACTACACATATCATCCTCACAACTGATACAATGCCTACAGCGAATACTGAAAATTAACGACCCATAAAGATGATCTGAGTAGTACCTAGGGTTACGGTGAAAGAGGTCAAAATGGCGGTAATACATCATCAACTTAATAATAGTCTCATCTCGACATCACAGCATAGGTCCAGGTCATGCGATAGATGCCTACCTAGAGTATCTGAATGACGTAACTCAGTAACGGTAGTAAGGACTTCCTGTATCAGTCTTATTCTTCTAAAGATTTAGGTAGGGTCCACCACCAACCAGAAAAAATAATTCAAGCCATTTTAATTCTGTCCTGGGAGTAAAGACTTTTTCTTTCAGGGTTATCACGTTACATGATGAAACCCGAGGTTCTTAGGAAGTCTCGAAGCCCATGAAAACTCTTACAACCATAGCAACCATTCTTTTAAGTACATGGAATATTCAAAGACTATTTCAATTAGCTGCAGAAATGAAAAGTTACTACCTGGTAGTGCTTGGAATCAATCAACTCATCGGAAGCAAGTCAGACAACTAAGACTAGCTTCAGGAGATCTGCTGTTATACTCCAGCCATGAAGAAGAAAATCAATCACATACGAGTCGCGCTGATGCTGTCCAAACAAGCACAAAATGCACTGATAGGATAAGAATGATAAACGAAAACATGTGCAAGATCTAGTAATGAAGGCTGCAAGAGAAAATGGTACGGTACAACAGAGAAGCTCGCTGGAAACTGTCGTTAACCAGAACGACCGGCGAAAAGCAAGAGAGGCAAAATAATCAGCACAATTTTCTGATTTTCAAACTTGTTGTTTGATCGGAGTCGACCATATGCATGAGCTCGAACAGTTTCTTATGAATCGACATTAAACTAATCATTCTTCAAAAAGACATCAATCGTCAGTAAGAGCTATGGTTGGAAATCAACACATTACAAATCCAGAAGACAGAAGCGCGCTTTGCGAAAAATCTGTTCTTGGGAACATTATCTTGGAACATTATTAATGCAGTGTATCCAATGAGTTGAACGAGCTTCAAAAAACTTCCAAGTACTGGTCTAGCTATAATGAGCATTTACAGTCGAGAGGGCGCTCCTCCGTGTAAGCTGCCCGAAACCTAAAGTTAGTAGACACTAAAGTTCCCTAGGATGGTAGAGTCGTTAAACGCCACGTATCTGTGATATGTTGACAACTATTATCAAGCTATCCCTTATGTTCGAAAACCTTTGTGGTTTACTCCTCCGAAATCGTTACGGTTGCAGATCCTCTAGTTGCAAATAGCAGGGATAACGTTTAACCCCTATTTTTGTAGTATCTTTAGTCAGTAAAAAGTCGTTTTCATCACATGAAAGCCTATCTGTCCAAACGAACACTAATTTCATGGTACCGCTGATATTGCCGATCAAACTTAAAGGGACGGCCAATATAAAAACGAACGTTTATCAAATGCTGTGTGAAAGATTGCTTTCTGTCTCCAATAAAATGGTTTTAGAGCTTGATCTATTGTGTCATGTATTTTCTAATTTGTGCCTTAAGAATAGTTACAAAAATAAATAAGTTTTATGTTATTAGACTTAGTTTTGTGACCTGTGAATATCAGTTTTCCAGAAGCTCACAAAATTCTCTCAACCGACAGACAGAAATAGTGAAATCCAGTACTGGAAGGGACATTAAACATACTAGTAATATGAAAAAAGAACATCTAAGACAAACATTGAACAAGGAATAGATCACTTTCACTAGTTTTAACTATAAAATCCACCGCATATTGAATTCATTATCATTCCATCTGATACTTGGTGGGTAGGACAGCTGGTAACTCAGTCATCCACTGAGTGATTTCGAAATGGCTCAAGTCGATGAATGATTTTATAGAGGTAAGCAACATAGATGAACACTTATTCTTGAGGTGCTGGTAATATATCAGGGCGTAGCTCGATGGACAGAACGACCAAATCAATCTGTAATTAACTGTTCCTTTTGACGATTATTGTCTAGTTATTTGTTCGTCACTCATCCTTCGGGGTCGCTTTCAGAAACCACTTTTAATCCTAGAATGATATTGAATTCTTGACTGTGAGACTCTAAATTCGGTCCTTGACACATGAATTTTAGCATGTCAGATACGTTATTCTAAAGATAGTCCAAATATTCGTTAAGTGAATGTATCTGTCGACTAATCTAATCTAGGGCCCTAGTCCTTCAGTCTTTAGTACGATGGTGTCTAGCTTGAATGTACCCTGTGTGTCAAAACAACAGCTATGCAGCAAGGAATACCAAACTGCATTCCAATGAGGATGCTTTACCAGGCGTCTTCAACAACGACTGTTACCAGTAAGAATACTTGGTTCAGGGACGATGTCGAAAACTTATAGAGTACATTTTTTCGAAACTTCTTTATCCCCTCAGTTTGTCTTCAATATTTTGGACAAATTTCGGGGCTATTTAACATGATAATACCAGTCATTAGGGTGAGGTGACGATTAGCTTTCACCAAAATATCGTATTTAAGAGTGACATGTCAAAATGTAACTGGACGACACGAGTTCAGACTGCTGTAATACAAAAATCCAAAGACAAACAATGAAGAGCAAATTCATCAGTTAATTATGACGTAGAACTTGGTACGTACGTACATTAGTTCTCGTTGCCTTACCACATTAGCACAATAGCAGATTAAGAAAGCGAAGAAACAGTCATGAAGAATTTGGAAGATTAGATTTCGAGAGAAGAAGAAGAATGGACGAACCTGCAACATTGCAAGTGATTTGTGGCACGTTATTCAAAGTCTCCAACCACTGGTAACAGTTGTCTCGTAGACCCCAACTGGGTGGTCTACACCTATTGACACAAGTTAGTTCAGTAGTCAGTGAATTTAAAGATTTATGACGTGATTTGTCATGTCACTGCCAGCAAGAGCACCCTACGGCGAAACAAGAAAGACACAATAGCACTTTGAATGTACTCTGGAAAAGGCGTGATCGAATGATGTTGGAACTTAACGTCCTTTAAACAAATGTCATCGAAGGTAGCGGTGGTTTTTAGGAACAGAACACTTATATTAAAGCCTGTACGAGGAACCAAAATGCTTCTAGAGTGATTATTTGGAGAGATCTAATATTCTCAAGACCAATATGACTTGATATGTCTACAGTATGTGACTACATATGTACAACTCATACTCCCCTTCAAAATAAAGCAGGTCGTTTCAAATTGTGATTACCTATGAAGCTACCCCTTTCATAGAAAAGTTTTCCGATGGGACTAACATAAGCCAAAGAGACCTGTATCCTTCCCAAATTGAAATCGAACCCCAAATGTCTTGTACAGAATGAACAGATATTTATAGAGGTCAATAGAAATAGTCAATAATTAAGTTCATGGTCAAGTAGCTACGCTTAGCACGGCGTATCCGTTGGTGATATGGTATGGATGCCTCTAGGATCCTTCAGTTGGAGTATGGATGACGAAACCAGTGAAGCAAACATCAACGTCGAAGAATTATAGAACTATTTGTTTTGGGAATTTATTTATCGCTTCATATTTTATTATAAAGTTTGCACAAAGATACAGAAAATATACATGTATGAAGTAAAAAAGGAAACTGGTAATAGAAGTTAGTTTTAAAATTTAATTAGCTAAATAATAATGACCTCATCAACCTAGAGATGTCTGAAATCTTCAACACAAACTTCACTAATCAGTTAAAGCAGGCTTCCACATGTTCATGGTGCTACGCAAACCCGGCGCGAGCTGACGGCTTAGGGAATATCCGTATCACTCCCGACTTAGTACTAAAGAAACTAAAATCCTTTCGCCCAGGAAAGTCACCAGGTTGTGACAATATTCGCCCCATAGTCTTGAAACAATGTGATGAAGCCCTCTGCTCACTGGAGTCACACCAACCCTCAGCTCAATGGAAACAAGCTACTCTCTCTCCAATCTTCGAAGGAGGAGATAGAAAGGATCCAGCCTGTTGCAGACCAGTTGCATTGCTACTAATATTACCAAAAGTAATGGACGGCTGGTGAACGAACAAACGAGAGAGTACATATATAGGAAGAAAATACTCCATGAAGCTCAACACGGGTTTCGGAAAGGCAGGTCGTGTGTATCTAGTCTTCTCATAGCATGGGACAGTTGGACATCCTGCTTGGTCCGTAAAATACCAGTGCACGTAGTATTTCTCGACTTCGCAAAAGCCTTTGACACAGTACCTCAATCACGTCTAATCGCAAAGGTTGTGAAAAAGGGCTTCACTGATACACTTGTACCTTGGGTCAGAAACTACCTTGAGAATAGAAAGTTTCGCATCAAGGTAAATAGAGTGCACGCGATCTGGTGAGTATCCACATCGGGGGTTTCAAAGGGGATTATGTTAGGTTCTCTCCTCTTCCTGATATTTATTAACGACCTGCTAGGCACAGTTAGCTCACCGACATTGATCTACGCAGACGATGAGAAGATCTGGAGGCCCAATATAAGCGAAGAGGATTCGACTGAGCTTCAAAAGGACCTTACATCTATTGTGGAATGGCCAATGAAAAACGGTTTAAAACTAAACCAAATGAATAGTCACGTCATACACATTCTGCTCTACATGACGCAAACAATTTACACATTTAATAGAAGTCCGCTCCCTAATTTCACCTCAGATCGTGATCTCGGGTTAGTAACCACAGAAAGCCTTCACGCAAGCCCGAATTACATAGGGGATGTAGCCAAAGCAAATGCGACTTTTCACTTTATTCGAAGACAAATTGTTTCTATCACCTCAGAATTATTCTTAACGTTATTTAAGACATAAGCGCCCACACCTGGAGGTTCAAACCGTCATCGCACCACCTCTCCTTAAAGGAGACAAATATCTTGGACGAACAACGAAATGGATCATAGGGTTGAAGAACAAACCTTACAAAGACAGACTCCAGAACTTCGGATTATTCCCCCTGAGTTACAAGAGAGGTGATCTGCTTATGGCGTACATGTTAAACACACCAAACCATCCCAACGTGAGCAACTTACCGATGCGTCGCCACAACTATCCTCGAGGCAATACTCGAAATAATGCACATCAAAGAGGGAATACTCAGGTTCGGGCACACTTTTTCTCACTGAGAGCCGTCGCAAATTGGAATGCTCCCTCACCCGAGGTGACCACAACCCTCTCAGTGGATGGCTTTAAGAAGAGACATGATAACCACGTACTCACATACGGATTATTATCTCCCTCTTGGTGCCTGATGCATGTCTCGAGACCTGCTGGTTGTTATCATTGCCATCTCCTTAGATCATTAAATTAATCTATCTCGCCTATTATCTCTGTTTCCTCTAGCTTGCTTACACCACGGTCCTGTCGCACAATCTCCACTATCAATTAATAAACTAAATTATCTATTCATTCACTTTGTCCTCATATCGTCTTCCTATGAGCATTAAAATTTTCTGCCTATTATTCTCCACAGTGCAACTAACTGATCTCCGGTCTAGTAATGTGATAGCTGCAGGTATCCAAAAACCCTACTGCCATGAAACAAACGTTTTTATTCAAATCACCGGACATACAAACTCACAACCATCTGCCAAATGACTAGAATTAGACAGTCGAGTGACTAGACCCCAATTCATTGGACACTACCGAACACCTGTAACCGTACCGAAAGAACAAGAATCGAGCGCAAAGAAATCAATTGTTTAGTACTGGCTCGTGAAAAAGATATTGGATATTGGATATAGGTTAACTGAAAGGTACAGAGTTCAAACGTGACCAATCACGTTGGTGAGGTTCTGTTTGTCGGGAAGAGTAGGATATGATCGACTAGTTTGTCCTGTTTTTTTCTTCTCTTGACAGTTTATGACTTTATCTTGAGGCTTAATATAATTTCATCAGTTAACGATTTTCAAATTTAATTTCTAAGTGCACTAGTTACAAATCACTTTGCGTAACTTAACAAACACAGTTACGAGAGTTTGGATTCGTGACAGCAAATAACGTGCGTTTATGTTTCACGGAAATCCCTCTTTAAGAGTTTAATAGGTGCTTCTCAGAAAAAGATAATATAAGGTCAGACCGTGGGAAAGTGCTTTCGACAGATTGGTTTTTAGCACTCTGTATCTTAGTGCAAACATATGAAATTATACTTGTAAGCTCTCAGTAATTAAGATAGTAGTTCAGTATACCTGTGCTGATCCTTGCGGATTACCTTCCAGTAAAGGTCTAGCTTCCGAAGTGTCCGTCAATGGGGCTGGTATTATTTGTTCGGGTACCGCGTTCCAGTAATCGACTACTCGGTATGAAAAACAGAATTCCACTCCATGTTTGCCACTTATTCCATCAGGTTTCGGAGCCTATTTACACCATTGGTTTCGGAACCCGGACATTCCAACTTCCCTAGGTGGATCCTTCGTACCCACAAACCCAGTTAAAGCAATGGATACTCACTTTTTGTCCTGTCAATTTAACGAACAACATTCCCACTTTGAGATGGCTGTGGCCATATGAGATCATTTGGAAAGGGTGAACAAACTTTCCACACCGTCGTATTTGGGCATTCAAGTTCCAAGCTTTGATGAAGTTGGTATCGGAACTCAGGCTAAAAACATCCTTGTCAAAGCGTTTTAATGCTGGGCGACGTAACCACAACGCGCTCAAACTTATGGCGTCTGTTCCATTACAATGTACAATTATTTACAAGTTATGACACTGACTCCTACTCCTTTTTATTCCTGCACCGATAGCAGTGTGCAATTGACAGTATACTAGGAACTACTGCCTTGTTCGGTGTACATTAGAACTATTTAGAATTAATTTCTAAGCAGTGACTGTGGGATAATCTGACTTATTCTTCCGGCCCAGCTTGGAAATCAAGATAATCACCCTCACTGCTTATTGTTCTCCATATTTTGACATCTGAAAACAACATTGTTTACGAATTAAACAGACTCAGTAACTCGTTGACATAGAGAATAAAAATTATGGATATAAAAATCCAGTTTTCAGAGGTGATAAACCTTATTTAGTTAATGACCGTTTCTAAGTTTTCAAATCCCAAGTCCATTATTACGTCTCAAGAATTTGACGTGGATCGAAATACGTTATCGAGCAGCGAGTGAGTGAAATCAAGGGACTCTGTGAACGAAAACCACTTTTCAGAAGATTCTAAGATTAAGTTTGTATGTTTAATGTATATTGTGTAAGTTTTCACATATTTTTCTGCCACAGTGAGTTATAAAGTTGGCTATCCAGTGTTTTGTTCTGTGAAAAACACCTATAGAACGATAATGCTTCGTAATACATGTAGTCATCTGTAAAACTTCTTAGCACTATACTCGGCTTGGTTAGTTCTAGTTGTGGTCGTATGTCTTCACATCAGTACATTTCATAAAATCCTCACGTCCAAAACTTTTGACAGTATACATCAAACAAAATCGGATGATATTGTGAGAGGTGTTTTGGTAAACGCAGGTTGTAAAGATTATTCTACATTAGATCCCATGGACATCACGTTTATGCAACTTTTAGGATTCGTTCGATATTACTTCACTTTTCATCTTGTTCATATTCAAATTTGTGTATTGAGGACAGATAGCCTGCGGCCTCAGTCCTTTTTTAGTAAGTTTCTAAGTATCTATTCTTCTCTTGGTGTTGATAGAACTTCTTTAGTTAACGGGCTCCAAGGGTTGATAACTCGGTGTCAAAACCTGTATTCTGCGGGTATTTTATTAGTCCTTGGCTTTTGTGCTCCTCTACTATATCCTCTGAGTTGTCTTGATCTACTAACAGCAAAAAAGATATATCTGGTCCAATATCATTTCTTAGTATTCTGTACATAAAAATCAGATCACTTTTTAATCTACGATAGGACAGAGTCAGGAGTTCGAACTTTTAAAGCCGTTTTGTTTAAAACTAACCTTGGAGTTCTGGGATTGTCCTCTTTACTTTTTCCAAGTCACGTTTTTAGAATGGCTTTGTAGCACGAACTCAGTTTTCAAGTTTAGATCTCATTAAGGTGGTGTACACTGTGGTGAACATACTAGTATCCAACTTGGTAAATGTCCGTCTTAGAGTTCGTAGGGTTCTAAAGCCCTTACCTGGTTGAGGCGATTGAGCCGTGATTTTAAGATCTTGACTTACTGTCGCCCCAAGATCATTGTGAGACTGGACTAGCTCATAGATTCTTTTCCAATACCGTGACTGTTTGCCATCGTACCACGCCTCCAGTGTTCTTGTACGCACTTTTGGATGCGTCAGTAGGCATCAGTCATGTTTTAGACTAGCTAACCAGGACACCTAAGTCAGCTTGAAGTGCACGTTTTTCTCCTTCCCCCTTTATGTCTGACACAACTTTTTTATCATCATAAAATGGCATCAACGATTGAACTGTACTCGAGAGTTCATTTATTTGTAGCACAAAAAGTAAAGAACCTTGCGGTATCCCATTGAGTAGTAATTTCAAAGAAGAGAATCTGGAATTTATTATTACTTGCTGTCTTCAACCTCAAGAAAACTTTGATACACTTTACGAGAGGTCTGGCAGTTTCTAGACTTTCCAACCTGTAGAGGACTATTGTTCGACACATCAAATACTTTTGTAAAGTCTTCATAATCTAGTGACTGTCCACCTCTATTGCTATAAGGAGGTGTTTTTTATGACGAACCTTTTCTCAACCTATGTTGTTCACTATTTAATAAGCTATTCATTTTTGCGACGGTCAGTATGGCCTTTTCAATTGTTCTTTCTAGTATTTTAATTACAACACTGAACAGGCTGAAAGGTCCATAGCTTGATGGAATTTGTCTTGTGAGTTGCAGTGACGCGTCCTTTCAGTCTGTAGGTAACTAACTTTACCCGAGTAACATAATAAATATCGTAGTTCGATTTGTAGTTTATGCAAACGTGTATGTTCTGAATTTCATCTTTGCAAATTGCTACTATCAGGCTCACTTTTTATACCCCTTGTAGGTTTTCCGCTCACATCTTCAGTCCATCTTTCGCCCAACAGTACGTCTTTTTAAATCTGTTAGTTTGCTCAGAGCTTATAAACAACCTATACTTTGTCGTAATATGGACTTCTACACTAACGTACCTCCTCCTGTGCATTATCTTGATGTTACTGAAGCGTTCAAATCACTTAGCAATGTGGAAAAGGATTATGTTTTTAGCTGCACACAAGCGTCTTGGATTGGTGGTCTCATTGGATTAATCCAAACGTCTCCAGAATCTGCTGGGATATTTTTGTTTATCAGTCGTTTCTTCAAGTTGGAGAACATAAATACCTTTGTTGAAAAAGCGGCGAAAAATAATTTTTCCGATGAAGAGATAAATCACATTTTATCTTACTTTGCCGCAGTGCTGGGTAATTTTGGGAATTACTTATCTTTCGGGGACACAAAGTTTATTCCAGCTATCAGTGTTGACAGGGTGACAGAATTTTTATCACTAAGTAGTGAGTTTTCTAACCCAGAAACTGGTCTTAAAGCTCTATGGGAAGAAATAGCACCAACTATTTATTCGTTAAATTCTCGCCGTTTACGCCTTGGCTTTGGTCCCACCGAAATAACATCTTACTACTCTGAAGACTGTGTTCGGAGTGATGCCGAAATAGTTCAAAAATATCTGGAAAACATAAAAACTGAAGCATATAACACTCGACTTTTCAAGAGTAGTAACTCCAACTCTATGGTTTACTCAATTCGGTTTGCATCGGCCGAGAAAAAAACTCAACCTGCACATTTTGATGGCCTTCCACCGGGAACTTCTTTGCAGTTGGAATACGGTGACTACTGTGAACTGATGAAGTTACTGGTCGACTGCTCTTTAGATGCCAAAGAACACTCTCTTAACAAAATTGAATCAGAAATGTGGCACCATTATGCTCAAAGCTTTCTTACTGGCTCAGTAGACTCGCACAAAGATGCATCTAGACTGTGGGTCAAGGACAAAGGCCCTGTAGTTGAAAGCTATATTGGCTTTATCGAAACTTATCGTGACCCTTTAGGTGTACGTGCAGAATTCGAGTCATTCGTCGCAGTTGTGAATAGATCAATGTCATCCAAATTTCAACGACTAGTAGATAATGCTGTTGAATTGCTGTCTAATTTGCCATGGCCTTCTACCTACGAAAAAGACCACTTCTTGCAACCAGACTTTACAAGTCTAGACGTAGTAACATTTGCAACTTCTGGAATCCCTGTTGGAATTAACATTCCAAACTATGATGATGTGCGACAAGTTGATGGATTCAAAAATGTATCCTTGGGCAATGTTCTCAGTGCTCGTTTCAAGGTAAAGTTTGCTTGTCTAACTTATTTTTCTTATTAGGATCCTAAATCAGAATTTGTACGAGCGGAAGATAAAAAGTTGTACGTGGATTATGCAGAGAGTTCTTTTGAGCTACAAGTTGGACTTCATGAATTATTAGGTCATGGTTCTGGGAAGCTGTTTCAACGTAATAACGATGGAAAACTAAATTTCGACACTAATTCTACGAAAGATATTATTAGTGGAGGTCCTATACAAAGTTGGTATGTCAGTTACTTTTGTATTTCTATAGATATTAATTAATATGGGGGTTCATATTTTCTCATATTTATCAAATAACAAGCATTATATAATTCTAGCCCTTAATATTAACCTGAATCCGACTAAGTGGATTTCTGAAAATCGTAGCAGGTGGAACATTAGGATGCGCAACCAGCCATAACCTAACATGATGCTAACATACTTCTGTCTAAGCTGTCACACTTCACAGTGATAGGAAGTCGATAGAGTAGTATTAACGGTAACAAAAATGACTTAAAGTGGCGAAGTAGTTAGTAACATTTAATATTATATTGGAGATTTGTCCATGTCACGTAAAGTTTCCTCATCAAGATGCAATTATCTTGCAGACTCTTGTAAAAAAGGCTGAAGCTCTCTAAACAGCTAAACCTAAGCCACGGAGTTAATAAACTATGTTTCGGATTTTAATTTCTCAACTCACTTGTACTTTCCGGCATGATACATCAAGTGGATGGGAAGGATCTTATTCTAAAGTATGAAGAGTAGGGAATTGCCATTAGTTTGTATATCCCTATTTGTTAGGCGAAACTTCAAAGCAGTAAAGGTTGTAAGAGTATCAGTGGTCAACAAAAACATAGAACTTGGTACGTATATTCATCAGTGCCGATGGCCTGGTGACTGACGAAATCTCAGCTCGGGTACAGAAGGCTCGATTGGCTTTTGCCAACCTGCGTCACTTATGGCGTAGGCGTGATATCCGTTCTCTAATCAAAGGACGAGTGTACTGTGCAGCAGTTCGCTCCGTTCTCCTATATGGCTGTGAAACATGGCCAGTGAGAGTAGAAGATATTCGTAGGTTACTGGTTTTCAATCATAGGTGTCTTCGAAGCATTGCTCGTATATCGTGGGACACCCGAGTGAGCAACGCTGTTATTAGGAAACGGGTACTAGGTAAGAATGGTAGATCAATCGATGAAGTGGTGAAACTTCATCAGTTGAGGTGGTTGGGACACGTGTTGCGTATGCCGAACCACCGACTGCCTCGTCGAGCTTTGTTTTGTAGTGTAGGAGTAGGTTGGAAGAAAGCTAGGGGCGGCCAAACCAAAACATGGCATAAATCCATGAAGTTATTGACTAGTGAACTTAGCCATGTTGGTAACTGTCGACTACCTGGTTGGGGTCCGCGAGATGATAATAATCGATGGTTAGAGACCTTGAACGACATGGCTCAAAATCGTTCGCAATGGCGCCAGTGCATTTATTCTTTGTGTTCTCTCAAACCCTAACCTTCTGGATTCTCCAACACCTCTAGTTTCGACTCTCTAAACTTTCTCATTGAATCATACTTCGTGAATAATATCTTCTAATTCTAACCCCTCCGATTACTTCTAATACCTTTACTACCTCTTCTACTATTGGATTTGAATTGACAGTTATATCTCTGTGCTGATGTGGTATGGCGACATGAACTGATGTACTTGTGTACGAAGTTCTACGTTGCAACTGACTGACTGACTGACTGACAATTCAGGTTGCCATACCACATTAACAGAGAAAGATGGTAGAGGTAGTATCAATACTATCGGTAATGAGAAAGATTAGGGATCAGAGATATGGTTTGAGAAGGATATCTCAGTGAAGTAAATTCAAAAAGAGGATAAAGGTCATGAGGAATTCATCAGATTACAACTTGAGAGAAGACAAAGGATGGATGCACCTGCACCATCGCATGCGACTTTGAGCCATGTCATTCAAAGTCTCTAACCATCGGTTACTATCATCTCGCGGACCCCAACCAGGTAGTCTACACCTACCAACATGACGCAATACAGTAGTCAGTGATTTCATCGATTTGTGCCATGTTTTGGCTTGTCCGCCGCTAGTTTTCGTCCAACCTACCCCTACATCGCTAGACGTCGCTCGTCGAGGTAGTCGGTTGTCAGGTGTACGTAACATGTCCCATCCACCCCAACTGAAGTTCCAGTACTTCATCTATTGATTTACCATCTCTATCTGGTACTCGTCTCCTAACGACGGCATTGCTTACTCGATTGTCCCAGGATACACGGCAGATTAACTGATCAGGTGTGTGAATTTTTTTTAACTGAGGTGGTCGAAACCTGTGCTACGTCTGCCTAGCCAAGCGCATCCTGGTGGGTGGTATCTGGTATAAGAATATATTGGAAGAAAGCTAGGAGCAGCCAAAGCAAAATATGATAGTGTCGATTTAATTAAGCTATATCAACAGGAGTGGACCACATGTTAAGAGTTTGCGAGATTGTCTTAATCAAACGCTGAGTGAACTGTCATCATAATTCTTTACTTCAAGTGGTTTCCGTCAGGGCTGTCAACTCTCTCCATTCCTGTTTAACTTTGTCTTAGACATGCTTTTAGAGTTACCATTATCCTCGTCAGACTTTTCAGGTGTAGACCTACCAGGAGACACGCTTGCTGACTTACAGTATGCTGATGACAGTTCTACGCTGACAAAATGCAGAGTCTTCTGACTATCCTAAGCAACAATGCAAGCATGTATTTTTCGTTAGTGTTTCCAACTACCCAGTGTTCACATTACCAGAAGTTAGTATACAATCCTCGATTCGATAATAATTTTATGTTTTCATGCACATCTTGACTTGAAAACCAACCTGGTTATTATTGAATATGTACCAACTAAAAAAAAAAAATTACGCGTTAAGCATCAACGAGTGTTTTATTACAGCAATGTTCCTCTTGAATATTTGTAAATCAATATTGCGTACAAACAATCATTTATATGTAAATGAGCGCATAAAACTAATTTTCATTCCTATAAAGTGTTGCAAGTATTTTCATCAGTACTATTTATTCTTGACTCTTAAGGTACGAGCCAGGTGAAACGTACGACAGCAAATTTTCAAGTTTATCTTCAGCAATTGAAGAATGTCGAGCTGAATGCGTTGGAATTTATTTGTGCAATTTACCACTTGTTTTGAAACAGTTCGATGTTAATACTGACTGCTCCGCAGATTGTATTCCAGATGTTGCTTATGTTAACTGGTTGTCTATGGTTCGTTCGGGTTTAACTTCTATGGAATTCTATTCGCCTGCAGAAAATGCTGGTTGTACTGGTTCATGGCGTCAAGCGCATTGTTGTGCACGTTATGTGATTTTACGAGTAAGTGTTTTCAAAATAATCTGTAAGTTACACTAAACGTCTACTTCGTGTAACCTACTAAATGTACCTTCACTATCTTGCTTTCTTGTGTCTACATTCTCACTAATTGGTCTAAATGTCAGTCCACAGGGAATGCTTAATTCATTTATCCCGTTGATCACATTACTCATTAATAAAATGGTTAATCATGACAAATAACTATACTTTTTAAAGGATTTGACACCTCGTAACTCAATTTTCATTTAATTTGATGTCTTCTTTTCCAACCCACAGAATCTCTTGTCTTTTCTCATTCTTATATGAGTAATATTCCTCCAGGTTATTGCGTTATCTGAACGATAAAACTTCACTTCTCATATAATTAGAGTTATCTTTTTTCTTAAGTTTATAATTTATAATTTTATCCATACCAATTACTTTTGTTGCATCATATGAAATCCAAGCAATTAGTTAATTCATATTTGATGAATACATTGTGAATTCTTTTCAGAGGAAGCATTTTAGTATCTGGCTTTATATAGAAATCTTTTAGAATTGTAATTTCTAGTGAAATAAGTTAGCCAGTCTCTTTATAGTTTTCTTTTCATTTCCTCAATATTATCAGTCAGTCAGTCGCAACGTAGAACTTCGTACGTATGTACATAAGTTCAGGTTGCCATACCCTATCAACACAGAGACGCAAATGTCAAATCAAATACCATAGCGATAGAGATAGTAGAGGTATTAATGGTAATGAAGAAGACTAGGGTTGGAAGATATTATTCAAGAAGTATAATTCAGTGAGGTAAGGTTAGAAAGACAAAGGCATAGGTGCTGACGAATCCACAAGATTAGGATTTGAGAGAACACAACGAATGGATGCACTTGCGCCATTGCAAACGATTTTGAGACATGTCATTCAAGGTCTCTAACCATCGGTGACCTTCGTCTCGTGGACCCCAACCAGATAGCCTATATCTACCAACATGACTCAGTCCTTTCGTCAGTGACTTCATGGATTTCTGCCATGTTTTGGTCTGGCCACGCCTAACTTTCTTCCAACCTACTCCTAAAACACGAAACATAGCTCGTCGAGGCAGTCGGTGGTTAGTCATTCGTAACACACGTCTCAGCCACCTCAACTGATGAAGTTTCATAAAAAAAGGCCGCGCGTGACCGGCCTCAAGCAGTTGTCCCTTGGGCTCTGCGGTCACGCAACCAGGTCTCTAAGACCAACTCTAATCCACCTTCCTTTTCAGGTTCCTCAAGAAACAACCTTCCATGGTGTTGGCAGCAGGGAAGTGACAACCGCC
Source organism: Schistosoma turkestanicum (assembly GCA_944470395.2). Taxonomy (NCBI): domain Eukaryota; kingdom Metazoa; phylum Platyhelminthes; class Trematoda; order Strigeidida; family Schistosomatidae; genus Schistosoma; species Schistosoma turkestanicum. The sequence goes on from OX103973.1 coordinate 23,290,405, forward strand.
CTCATACCCGTAACAGCACACGAGACCAAATTGGTCAAAATCAAATCCTTCCTACACCCCCTTCTATCTCTCTTATCTCCACGACTAACTCATTATTATCAAACCTTACACATATAGTTCCTGAGTGGTATGTAAATTTTAAGATATAACTGTTTTTTTCTTGTTCAATAGGTTTTAATTGAAGCTGATAATTCATTGGTACGTATAGACGAAATAGTCGGTGAAGATGGTGCACCCGATTTAACTATTTTCTTAGATCGTGAAAAGATTTTGTCAGTTGGTCGTCCAGCAATCGGTGAATTTTTACGAAAAATTCAAGTGAGAACTTTTTTTTCATTTCATGTTTTTTTTTAATGGATTCGTATTGCTAAAAAATCTGTATCGTGCATACATATCTACCATTACTTATACTGTACCACTGTAATAACTTCAAGAGTTGATATTGGCAAGACTAATGAATTCTATATCGTAGTATGATATCAGTTCATAAAATCATTGACTTTTGGCCCAAAGTTCATGTGAAATTGAAAGCTGCTTGTTATCCACTGTCAAATAGTGCAAGTGACATAACTTTAAGTAAATAAAGATTTTCGATAACACTATCGGATGCTGACTCTACTACGGTCTAAAGGTTACGGGTTCTAGATCAGATTTTTGAGTCCCCAAATTGTCAATGCGTTCTTCTGAGGAGCTTCAAATCAAGACGAAACAGCCGCCCAGTGTCTCCAGGTTTTTAATGGTGATCTAACATTGATCGGTTCATGATTTCAAAGAAGCTCCACAATCCCATACTCATAAAATAAAATTTTCCCTAGTTTTTAAAATTTTTTTTACACCTTTTGTTCTTGACAAGTGTTATTATTATTTTAATTTTCAACCTTTGATTTTTATGATTTTCTCATAATATGGATGCCTTACATGATAACCTTGTTTAAGTGAATTCGTGCTAAGTAGTTACTCTATGTATAATTGGTTGCACATATCAGCTCTGAATGTCTAGATGAGTAGTAGCATATTCAAACAACATTGTATGGTAACCTTATCTAACTCATTAATGTTCCATGCTATACCTTGATGATAGATGACTGACTGACTGACGAACAGTCTTCTGTTAGTACCACTTATTTTGTAAAATTTCATTCACTAAAACCATGTCATAATGTCTACTTCCAATTCTTTTGTTTCAGTATTATAAGAGTACAGCGAACGCTAAAGACGGTTCCGCTTTCTTCCAACATTATTGTCAATTACTACCAGAACATCTTAAAATACGCCAAATTGTGATCGATCGCAAAAAACCCCGGCCTATTTTCGTTCAACCTGGACTCCGTAAAACCTCGAATGGTGTTGAGTTAATATCATATCCTACAACTTATCCCGGTGTTATACAATCATTTGTGGACCGTTACGATGATTTACCTCTTGGGCGGAAAGCTCTTGACGCACTAGAAGCAATTTGGCACCGTGAACTGCCGTATTACAAAAACATTCCTCTTTAGTTGTTTTGCTACAAAACTTATTATTTTGAATTAATTTTAGTCAATATATTGTATACTTATTGTCTCCAGGTGGAGAGATGGATATTGTGTCCTTAAATTTTCAATCAGTTACTAACCCGATGGCCATAAATGTATGAGTAATACTTCAGAGTTACTTGTGATCTAATTTTAGTGGGCTGCAACATCTATTCTTAGTGGCCATGTTTCATGTCCGTAAAGTAGGACAGAGGGAACCGCTGCTTAACAAACTTATCCTTTGGCTTGCAGACGGAAACAATGTCACAAATGATGCCAGATGGAAATAGCAAGCCATTTTTTTCTATCAGTGCAGAGATTTTGTCAAATATCAGGACTGATGTGATTCCTAGGATAGGCGAAACAGATAGCGTGTTCTACTACTTCACTCTCTATTACTAGTTCTGGTGCCGACACAAGCCAGTCCTGAGACATCTTGCATTTGGAGAGGGAGAATCGCATCCCGAATATGTTAGCATTAGTGCCTGAGGTGATCAGAAGACTGTTTCTTGTTAGCGTTTTCAGCAGACCTAACTATGTCATCTGCATTTTGTAAGTTAACTAGTGAATCTCCTGGTAGCCTTTGGACTCCGGAAAAGTCATGGTGAAAGTATTACCTCTGAAAGCATGTGTGTTGTGTTTGAGTAGAGAGCCTGTACCTAGGTCAATGTTTTTCTGAAGTGTGATTGTAAACAACAACAAATGCAAGAGAAGACGACCAGTGTAGCAGCAGCTTCTGCAGCAGTAGGTCTCAACATAAATAAAGGAAAAAGCAAAATTCTCCAATGCAACACAACATGCACCAGGTAAATCACTTTTGATGGAGATGCCTTGGAAGACATTAACACCTTTACATATCTGGGCAGCATCATCGACGAGAAAGGTGGATCCGATGCAGATGTGAGAGCGCGGATTGGCAAAGCGAGGGCTGCATTTCTACAGTTGAAAAATATCTGGAACTCCAAACAAATATCAATCAACACCAAAATCAGGATTTTCAATACAAATGTGAAGACAGTTCTACTGTATGGAGTGGAAACATGGAGAACTACGAAAGCCATCATCCAGAAGATACAAGTGTTTATTAACAGTTGTCTACGCAAAATACTTCGTATTCGTTGGCCAGACACCATCAGCAACAACGAACTGTGGGAGAGAACAAGTCAGATTCCAGTGGATGAGGAAATCAGGAAGAAGCGGTGGAAGTGGATAGGACACACACTACGAAAAGCACCTAACTGCGTCACGAGACAAGCCCTCACATGGAACCCTCAAGGCGAAAGGAAAAGAGGAAGGCCAAGGAACACACTACGCCGGGAAATAGAGAAAGATATGAGAGGAATGAACAAACATTGGACAGAACTGGAGAAGAAAGCCCAGGACAGAGTTGGTTGGAGAAAACTGGTGAGCGGCCTATGCTCCATTGGGAGTAACAGGCGTAAGTAAGTAAGTGGTTGAAAACCATAAGAACCACTCCCTAAAATACTCTACTTAACGATTGAACTTCCTGGATTGAGAGTGCATAATAGGCTCGTATTTCCTGAGAGTCTCGCTAACAAACGAATTCCTGATATCAGTTTCCTTGATAAGTTTGAACAGTTGCCTAGTGCTCCCTATCACGGCTGCCTTTTCTATTCCTTTTGCTTTCGGTGTCGATCATTGCTTAGGCTTTTTATCAGTCTGTGCCTAAGCTGACTCCGCTCCTCATCATGTCCGGAGCCAAACAGGATGACTTTCTGAGCATCTATCAGTTCGAAAGATGCTACTGGAATCTACTGCTCTTTACTAATCTTTAGGTTGGTTCTACTGGCAGATATCACTACCGTTTCCGCGGCTTTTTGGATATTATTGCAAGCTGCCCTGAGGTGAGCATCATTTACATGGCCGTCTAGCTTTTTCTAGTTGCTCCGCCTGGGGCCCTTTTGAAGTCACTGCCGATCTCAAGCCTGGACAATGGTGGAGGGTCGAGCAACTCGCCAAAAAGTGCTAACCAGAAAAAATACCTCTAAACTTACCGTTGGATTTGTAGTCATCAATTACAACTCCAAGGGGTTTCCTTGCTGTGTCATTCTTATTTCTGTTAAGCCACAGACAAATGCATGTTCGTACTATATTACAATCTGAAAAAGGCGACATCCGCCATTATCTGTTCTTCAAGCGGCGATATCATAAGATTCATCCAGATATCTTTCCGTCTCACCTAATTTTGAGCATTAAAATCACCAGCCAATATTACTATATCAGAGGGTTTAACTTTCTCTTGAAAGTTGAAAAGGTTTCCGTAAGATCCATCTTTTACCTCATCCGAGCTACAACCGGTCGGAGCGTAGAGGGATACAACGAAGATGTAACAGCCAGTGTCCTTATCTCTCCGAGGTCTTACTGTCCCGTTTAGTTAGACAACACACAAACGACTATCTGCTGGAAACCAGTTCTGCTTTCAAACTCGGTGTCATTCATACACCAGCGAGGTCTCCGATCGTAGCAGTGGGGTCTGCAGATACACGAAGCGTAAATCGCAACGGTTCTTTATTTTGATGTGGTTAGGTCGAATGAATGATTGTACTGGGATCCTGTATGTACCATTAGGAGACGCTCCACGCATCGATGGCGCGAGATTCTAGAGTTCTAGCTAAGGAAGCGTGTTGTCCTATCTGTCAGAAGTTTCAGACATTAGAAGCTTTAACATTTGTATAGAGAGTGATTTCATAAAACCAGGAATGATATTTTGTGGATTTCATTCGTTAACATTAGGTGATGAAGATATATGAGAAGGGTTAGTTGTGGGGATAAAATAGTTATTAGGAAGTGAGAACAGGATTTGATATTTACTAAGTTGACCTTGTGTGTCGTTACGGGTATGAGGGCGGATGTGACTTCTCGGATACTCACACCATGGGGAGGTGTTTCTTAAGGGACCTGGAAAGGAAATTGGGTTCTAGCGTTGGTTTTAACGACCTGGAAGTGTGGCCAAAGAGCCCAAGAGACAACTACTTGAGGCCGGTTGATCCTTTTTATGTGATGTTTTTGAATTGTTAGCTCCGTTCCTCAAAGGGCCTTATTACCGGAGACGAAAATCTGTGAGGTGTGACATTTTTAGGGTCAACCTTTTCTGACTTCTCCTTTCCGTTGTGAAGTGGCAGTATCGCTGCGGATGCTGGTTTTTCGAGGAAAACACCTTACTGCTATCATACCCCTCTACAATCAGCAGTACACCTTTGCTCTCAGGCCTTGAGTTGCTGCTTTTAGTCTTACCGTTCTCCAGTCGACCTGCCTGGCATGGTAGGACCTTCAGGAATGTGTTCCAGTCAATATAGCTCAGTAAGGTCATCGCTATAGGCAAGCCCGACCACCATGTCAAAGTAGCAGTTAAGGTTGGGAGTTACATATAAGTGTCCTTTAGTTAAATAAAACCTTTAATGTTGGATGAGGTTTCAATTTACCGATTTCTCTAACCATGCCAATACTTAATGTTTCCTCCAGTAGCTATATCCTAATCGTGCAATTAGCGTTTCCCAATGCTTTAAATCTCTCCTGTTTACCACCGATCGATTGACTGCCCACAATATTTCGGAATCATTCTAGTACGCTTATTTTTAATTCTATTTCTATGCACATTATTAAAATATTTCAAAAATTCGGTCAGTTGCTCCTAGTTAAATAAAGAAATTCGCTTTCCTTGATTGTCTACCATGGTCCGCTAAAACTATTCCCATCTTATAAACACTAATAACATTGAATTCCAGTAATCCTTCATAATCTGTAATCAAAAGTAGCAGTCATCTTCAATAAGTTAAAAAAGTTTGAGATGTTCATGTTTAGTAAATGATCTGTTCACCTGGATGTCACTTATTGTACATAACTTGTTTCACGACTAAAAATATTGATTATGTGTCTTATTTAAATATGTCTGTCATCACACTTACCAAGTAATTCACCAGTGTTGTTTTTGTAATATGAACAATATAGTATAGTATATTGTTCGATTAATACTCAATACGGAAACCTCTGTTCACTGTGTGTTTAAATAATCTATATCAAGCTCAAACCTGAAATGAGTCATTCAGAAATTTAATTTGATTAGCAATATGTTTGCTATTCATTGTTATTTCAATAAACCTGCCTTCTAGTATGTCAACATGTTCCGTTTATGTTCATGTAGACGTGTATTGTATCAAAGACATAAATCAAATAATTTCGCAACCCAACTTTTTATGAACACAAAAATGCATTAGAATAACTAATATTTTTATTAATTCAAGTATTATTTAAACCATTACATTGAAAAAAAGGAAATTGATTTTTGTTAAGATAGACTGATTTAGAAAGGCTCATATTATTGAGCTTTATGCTTGTATAAATATGTCGGTACATATAATCGTTTCTTTTGTACAGTCACAACCGGTGCTTGAGAGTCCTTGTTATCAGACGATCCTTCGTCGGTATCTGAAATGAATAAAAATTATTCTTGATCGTAAGTAAAGTTAAACTGATATCTAAGAGAAAAAAGACTTATATGATTCAGACTAGTTTGTGGCAACGGTGTTAGTCCTGCTGTTGATACTTTAACCAGTCTTAGTTGGCATATATGCATCTTATATGAATTACCTCAATACAACGGTCAGTTTATATAGAATCCTGTTAAAATATTACTAACATTATATTCAAAATCACGAAATTGTAAATTGGGGCACAACGTATCCGTTGCGTAAGTGAATGGTTATCTGAATTTAGTGGTTAAACGGATAACGTTGTTTGTTTGAATCAGAAGGTACTAGATTTTAGCACTGAAATGAAAATCAACTCTGAGATTCAGGCTTATACGGCTGATTAGTCGTAAATCAGATAAAATACACGTCCTTGATTCCACTACTAGTCATGTTCCATTTCCTCTCTGTTTAAATTAAGATAATGATATACGTTAGTGGTTTACACATTCGAAACTACTGATTTCACTCTCCGTTCACTAAATCAAGACAGTGTATTATTTTGAACCATTGTATATTTGCATAGCCGAATACAGTCAGATATTTTAATTAATAGCTATGCAGTAGGTTGAGTTACTAATTTGGCAAAGACTATTTTTTCGCTAAATAAATAAACCAACAAGTATGAATATCTAGTAACAAAAAATAACAGAACACTGAAAAATCTTATCAATTGAAACTGTTCAGTTAATAGTCACAACTAATCGTAGTTATACCTACTGATTTGTGTAATAATCTTGATTTATGACTTATCTTAACACTAGTTGGAATCAGTGTTAGGCAGATGAAAATTTACGCATAAAACTAAAGTTATTATAATACATACATACACTATAGAGATACAAAACTTACATATTGGTGTACAATTCACTTCATCCAAACACATAACTAAGCAGATAGATAAAAGTGTAATAATCTAAAAATGCAATTTGTAATTAATAATAATAATAATATAAGACAAACTTTGAGTAGTTTCATTATTATTTCCTAAGAAAGTTAGTTGTCTTGAATTTGTCGAATGAAAGAAAATACTCGACTGCATATATATATGCCTTTTTTTGTACATATATATTCACTATTGAATAATTTGAATGGACAAGTCAATAAACCATTGAACATTACTATAATAATAATTAATAATTGATTATTGTTTTTCAATTTTCATTTGTTTACAAAATTGAGGAAAAAAAATTTATCTGACAGTTCGGTTAATAATTAAATATAAACATTTTTGAAATCCCCATTAACAGTACTGGATTCATTTGTTTTAATTGATAAATTGATTTCACACTAATGATTGTTGTTCTTAATTAAGAAAAAAGTGATTGTTTTTTGTTTTTGATTTCATAAACAAGAAAAAAAAATTAGTTAATCCATTAACATGTTACATTGTTCAGTGTTTATTTACAATCTTTAAAGGTTTGCGCGAAATATTCGAATTGATCAGCTCTAATAATTAAAATATCATTCATTGATGAATGAAGTGGTATCAACTGGACAGTTAGTTAGGACGCAGCTGGACGATCTGGACTTCGAAGATGAGCTGGCTCTTCTATCTCACACTCAACAACAAATGCAAGAGAAGACGACCAGTGTAGCAGCAGCCTCTGCAGCAACAGTAGGTCTCAACATACATAAAGGAAAAAGCAAAATTCTCCGATGCAACACAACATGCACCAACCAAATCACTCTTGATGTAGATGCCTTGGAGGACGTTAACACCTTTACATATCTGAGCAGCATTATCGACAATCGAGGTGGATCCAATGCAGATGTGAGGGCACAGATTGGCAAAGCGAGGGCTGCATTTCTACAGTTGAAAAATATCTGGAACTCCAAATAACTATCAATCAACACCAAAATCAGGATTTTCAATACAAATGTGAAGACAGTTCTACTGTATGGAGCGGAAACCTGGAGAACTACCAAAGCCATCATCCAGAAGATACAAGTGTTTATTAATAGTTGTCTACGCAAAATACTTCGTATTCGTTGGCCAGACACCATCAGCAACAACGTACTGTGGGAGAGAACAAGTCAGATTCCAGTGGAGGAGGAAATCAGAAAGAAGCGGTGGAAGTGGATAGGACACACATTGCGGAAAGCACCTAACTGCGTCACGAGACAAGCCCTCACATGGAACCCTCAAGGCAAAAGGAAAAGAGGAAGGCCAAAGAATACATTACGCCGTGAAATAGAGAAAGATATGAGAGGAATGAACAAACATTGGACAGAACTGGAGAGGGAAGCCCAGGACAGAGCTGGTTAGAGAAAACTGGTGAGCGGCCTATGCTCCATTGGGGGTAACAGGCGTATGTAATGTATGTAATGAATGAAGTAATTAAACTTACAAGAAATATATTTTCAATGTGTTATAAAAACTCACTTGTAGTAATAGGTGCTTCAACATTGGTAAGTCATACGTTTTTTTTGGGGCAGTCATTCTCTTAGTGATATGTTAAATGCTTTTTAAGAGTGGTTAGTAGGACAAGTACTAGAGAAAATTGATAGTAACAGACAAAATATTCCATGTACCTTAGGACCATTAGATTTTTATTGATTATTCTTGGTTGGTACATAATGTAGACTAACATTTAAATCACCACTAAGTTCTATCAATGTTGATCTTATATTGTCTAATGTACGCAACAATGTAGGCATAGTTTATTGATTGAGAAAGATATGCGGTAAATTTCATAAATAACAAAATGACTAGCAGTAGTGAATTTTCTAAACTTGTCTGCTATGATCATGAATTATTGACACAGTCGCTAATATCACAATGAACAGTGTATGTAGTAAACGAAAGTTTTTCTTTGCATCAACTGACGATTTTGTCTATGGGTACACTATAACTTCTGGAATTGTTTCCTACTGTCGTTTGATAAGTAGAAATCCACCGAACTTGTTTAAATTAATCATAAAATAAACTTACCCTTAAATAGATAGATACTTTAACGGTAAGTAATAATTGGTCAATCAACTTTGTCGAGACTTAAGAAGTTTTGACAGTTATATATTTATGCTTGTATTTGAGTGACAAGCATAAAAATCGGTTAACTCAGTTGTCATCACGATTCTGCATGAAAACACCACTCTATGTTCTAACTAAAAGTAATTCAAACAATGTAAGATGATGTTATCTATTATCTACATTTAAAATGATCGCTTACATAGAGCTACTTCTTATCTGTCAACCAGCATGACCTCTGCACTCATTATATTCAGAATAAATCATTATTATAAAAAGGGATTTTAAGTTTCCTTTCACTAGCTCCTATAAACCTGTTAATTAGATTCTGATGTAAGGGAATAATTTCGAATATACAGCACAACACAAACACTGTATCCCCCTTTGTGTTCATTCAAGTACTAACCTGCTACATTCTCCAACACCTTTATCTTTATTTGTTTAAATTCATTTCACTAGATAATACTACGTGAATGATAATGCCGAACCCTGAAATTTCTGATTACTATTAATATTTCTACAACCTCAACTACGATGAGATTTGAAGTGACAATAGCATCTCTGTACTAGTGTGGTATGACAACTTGAACTGATGTACGTACGTACGACTTTCTATGTTGTTGACCGACTGATTATCATACAATACGGTCGGGATAAGATAACGATACATATTTTGCTTTTTGAGTGACTTACTAGCATCACATGATTTCACAGTTCAGCAACAATATACCGCACTCTGTTCTAACTGGACTCATAACGAGACTCCAGTATCTTTGATATCTTTGCTGTTTTCTCCGATTTAATTTGATCGCCCACTATAAAGACAATAATTCACTCGCTTTCAGGTCCTGATCGTAGGGAATAGTTTCGAACCTACGACGTCATTCTAGGAAGTTCGTGTTTTCATTCATGCAAGTATATTACATTGAAAATAAATATTATTCGATTACAGCATCAATTGTAAGTGAGGTCAGATTATTTTCATGCAATACGGTTGAAATAAGATAACTATCCATATTTTGTTAGATAAATGACTGAGGCATTTTGGTTTCTTACGTCTTTTTGAGAATAAATAACTCAAACAATCTTATCGAATATTTGTACTAAATGAAGATTCTTTTCATACAGTTCACTTGTAGTAATTTTCTATTGTTTAATCACAAGTGTTTATTGACACTGGTTGGTGGCTAGCAGTAAAATCCTGAACTTGAATGTTGAACGATTTTATAGGGAGAAGAGCAAAGCTTCGAGTCGATCTCTTACCAAATTAACTAAAGTATATTAATAGTGTACTGAATTTACATTTACTTTCAGTCGTACGTTTTTGGAATTGCATTGTGAAATATAAGTGGAGTGTGATACAGTTATGCTAATAGTCTTCATTGTACCATTTCAATGTGGCGTTGACTTTGTTGAATTGATGTAACAGAACATTTGTGTTTACCGACTAGGTTGTCATGAAAAACAAATACCTTTAGAATCGATCAATTTCTAAATGTAACAGACGTAGTAACGAGAGTTGTAATCGTGCAGTCATACTTTTGTTTAAAGAACGAAGGAAAAATATGAAGAGTGATTGAAGAATTTAGGAAATGAAAATGGATTATTTTGAACAGTAAATGAACATTATTTGCTCATTCAACCAATTGGAAAAAACTCAACAACTTGATTGACGGTGTGTGGTTATCTGTCAGAGCTAATCAAGTACGAGTGAAACCAAGAGTTCTCAACCGGATTCTCAATGGGGGTTTCGGTGCTCAGATTTGAGTAGATTGTCAGTAAATACTGATTACACATCTATGCATAACTTTGCAAAATACATTTGTTATTATACATCCCTCGAGTGATCAGTGTTTATGGAAGAATGTACACTCTTGTTTCCCACTTCATGTAACAGCTATAACTTCATGAAATTGTGGCGGAATACTTTCATGCAGAGAACACGATTGGTGAAATGGAAACATTTATTATTGTAACCAATGGTACCAGTGATTGTTTTTCTGTACTATTTTGTTTATCTGTACCTAAATCCATTATCTTCCTTGTCACGTGACCCTGACATTGATCATGTTGCCTCTGTAGTCTCGCCTCTAATATTAGTTAGGATGTTGATATTCTTTCGATATCACGAGATCACCAACAAATATACCTGTTACTCCAATCACAGCAGCTCTTGTGACTTCTGGCTGCCAAGGGATTTAACTTGGTCATTTCGCTATACAATAGATGCAATTCACTATATTGGTGAGCGACGATTTCGGACGCGCATCAACTGCGGCTGAATCTGCCAAATACAAGCCGATTACAGTAGGTGTGTTATTTATCTATCCACTTTTACTCACCTTTATCGTTGTTGCTTTTAGTATATCGATATTTATAAATATATGTACTATATTCGTAACAACTCTCTAGAGATAATTAGGCTAAGATCATCTAACAAAACTGCTTCGGTTAATCGAGAAATTTGATTTGGCGAAGTTAGCACAATCTGTGAAATCTCTACAGGCCGACCACGACCATTCATATCAAAGCAACTAAGACGAAACTTTTTCGAAACTGTGCCTATCATATCACATCCAGGAATGAAAGCCACCATCAACCTAATCAGTGAGCATTTTATGTGGCCCAGTATGAACCGGGATGCTCGCAGCTGGACGTAGGCATGTATAAAATGCCAGAAAGATAAAGTTCATCGTCACACAAGTTTTACAGTGTGTCTTTTCTGTCAGACAAGACAGCCGATTCGAGCATATACATATTGATATTGTGGGACTACTGCCGATTTCAAATGGCTTCAGTTATATATTTACCTGTATCGACAGATTTACGCGATGGCATGTGGTGGTACCCATAAAAGATATTTCAGCAGAAACTATGGCTAAAACCTTAGTCGAACATTGGATATGACATTATGGAGTACTTGATAATATCAAAACCTATTGAGGAGCCTAATTCGAATGTAACCTGTTACAACAATTAACAGAACTTCTCGGAATCAAAAGTATTCGCACAACATCCTACCATCTGATGGCGAATGGTATAGTAGAGAGATTACGCCATCAACAACAACTTATATAAACCACTGGTTCTTATTATTGTCTGGTTTGTATCAGCTGATACTACTGAATATTGCTTACACCTACGCTCATATTCGTCGTATTTGCTTTAATGTTAATCTCTAAGGTATCTTGATGACCCAGACATTTTCCTACGTATTTATATGAATATTTTAATCTTATTAATTCATTCACCGATTCGCTCATTCAGTAATTCGCTCGCTTGCTTGCCTTCGGGCACTCGCACATCAACTTCATGCCTGTGGTCTACTGTTACATTTGTGGTGTTCGAGAATAAACGTATTCAATCCCCCGTGTTTACCTTCTGATTTATAAACCGTCAGGCATTATTTAGTAATGATTGTCTGAACGAGTTAATATTTGTTAATTTATTTGTGTACTACTTATTTTACACAAACATGTCTTCAGTTAACGACACAAATCTCTCAGAAGTGACGTCCATGTGGTCCCTTAATATTTCTATTCCTCCATTTAGGGTCACTGACACACAACTTTGGTTTATTAGACTTGAAATTTACGTTCTGTCCGACCGCATTTATTCACAACGAGACAAATTCGGCTATGCATGCTCACTGCTTTCAGATGAAGTGGCAGATAATGTACGAGAAGTCCTAGCTAACCGGAATGCTGGAAAGCCATTTGACGTGTTAAAACAGGCCGCAATAAAATGGGTCTCGTTAACCGACAAACAAGCGATCGAACAGCATAGGTAATAGGTGACTGGACTCCATCACAACTGAATAATTATGTGAGAAGAATAATAGGTGACAGAAAGATAGGCGGAAACACATTTTATCAGTTATGGCTTCATCGACTCCCTCCGAATGTGCAGCAGATACTCGCAGTTGGGGAAAGCGATGCCGACACAGACCACATGGGAGAAATAGGCGATAGAATCTATGAAAGAACGAAAGCATCGATTCCACAGGTGCATCACACATCAGGAAATTATGAAATCGAAGAGTTAAGAAACGTGCTTCGTATTTTACATAAGAGCACGGCGCCTGAACCCAAAAAGGTTAAACATTGCGAAACAAGAATTCTACGAGATGATGAAACTTGGTATAATACGACCATCTAGTAGTCCATGGGTATCTCCGTTACACATGGTGCAAAAAAAGAATGGAGAGTAAACACCATGCGGATATTACAGAGCACTCAATAAACATACTGTGGCAGACGGATTCCAGTGCCACATATGCGCGACATTTTTAACAACATGGAAGGCACCATGATCTTGGCTGGGATGGACCTTGCTAGAGCCTTTTACCACATTTCTGTGGCACAGGAGGATATACCGAAAACGGCCGTAATCACTACATTCGGTTTATTTGGAATTTCGAGACTACCTAGTAGAAACAGGTGCTGAAGTCTCTGTCGTACCAATAGGTAGTAACAAATCTCAAACTATGATGCTTCGTCTACGCGCTGCGAATGGCTAAGTGGTTCCTACTTATGGTACACGACAACTTACAGTTAATCTGAGCAACCGACAACAGTATCTGTGGATGTTCATCATTACCAGTGTTCTCACAGCCATACTCGCTATCGATTTCCTACAACATTATGAATCGCTAATCGATTCACGTAGGCTGCAGTTAATCGATACTTCGTCGAGTAGAAAATTCAAACAAACGCGTGTATTTCATTCATGTGACTACATATTCCACGCTTTATTCGAAAAATTCCCCCAAATAACTAAACCACTCGAGGAGATTCCATTGATGACTAGCCATGTAGTACACCACATCATCACCCACGGACCACAAGTCACGGCAAAACCTTTCCGACTGACACTGGACAAATCAGCATTTGCTAAACGTGAGTTTGACAATTTACTAACTATTGGTATTTTCCGTCCTTCTCACAGTCCCTGGGCTTCACCTCTCCACAGGGTTCGCAAAATGGATGGGATACGTTGGCGACCATCCGGTAACATCAAAGCATTAAACATAGCCACACGTTTTGATAGCCATCCCACCCCCCCTCACGTACATGGCATCGTGGCATCACTCAACGGCATGACTATTTATTTCAAGAATGATCTGGTACGAGCATGTCATCAAGCCCTAGTCGCTCTTGAAGATTTTGAGAAAACTGCTATCATAACTTCCTTCTGTCTGTTTGAGTTCCTACGAATGCCGTATGGATTACGGAATATTGCTCAAAATTTCCAAAGTTTTATCGATAGCATAGTACGAGACTTTGCTTTTGTTCACGTCTATATTGATGACCTGTTAATTGCACCATCAAACGTAGATGAACATTATCAGCATCTCACACTGTTATTCCAACATACATCGCATAATGGAATAATAGTTAACCAATTACGAGTGTGAAATGGGCAAGCCAGAAACAAAATTCTCGGTTCACATTATTGAGCAACAGGGTATTTTACCTCGTGAAGACAAAGTACGCACGTTTATGGAGTACACAGTACCATCGTTACTGAAGGAACTGAAAGCATCTCTCAGTTTGGTTAACTTTTACCGACGTTTTATTACTGACGCGACAGAAGCGTTACGACAATTAACCGACCGACTTCGCGGTAATCACATACTCGTGCGCAATGATCGACCCATAAGATGGCCCGAGGGACGTTCGCCGATCACTCCCGTGAACGAAACCGCGAAGTATTCATAGAGAAAACACTAAAGAAGCATGCTTCCATAGTAGAATACTTTTCTGAAGAACACGCGATTGGTGAAATGGAAACACTTATTATTGTAACCAATGGTACCAGTGATTGTTTTACTGTACTATTTTGTTCATCTGTACCAAAAACCATCATCTTCCTAATCACGTGTCCCTAACATTGCTCATGTCACCTCTGTAGTCTCGCCTCTAATATTTTTTAGGATGTTGATATTCTTTCGATATCACGAGATCACTAACAAATATACCTGTTACTCCAATCACAACAGCTCTTGTGACTTCTGGCTGCCAAGGGATTTAACTTGGTCATTTCGCTGCACACAGATACAATTCCCGATAAAATGATTACCAAAACTTTACTCACAAATTTGCCGAAGCTCTCTCCAACAACAGTGTGACACGAGATTTATTCATTCGTGAGGATGCAGTAGTGAATCCTTGATTAATATGGCATATATCCCGTTGCATTATTCCTCGTTCCGACTAGTACACGTATTTCGGTCTCGTCATTTTCTTCTGTTGTAATAATTCGTTCAGTTCAGTGTTCTCATGGAGACACGTGTGAACCAGTATATGATGGAAACTAGCATCGACGAGGCTAGACTTCATGTTGAGTCATGAATGCACATTGTTGAGACGTTTCCAGATGAAACGAATCAACCATCTAGTGGTTTCTAGTTCGCATCAACTGTTAGTGGGACATAGATGAAATTTAAAGCATGATTACGTCACTGCGCGCTGATTGGCTAATTTCCTATCCAATCAGCGCCTGATCGAAGCTTGGAGAACAGGAAAAAAATTCTCCTATTATTAGCTGCATGCTGATTGGTCAAATCCAGTCCAGTCGGTCACGTGAATTTCCTTCCAGAAGTTTTCTCATGCAAAGGCTATAACTAGACTAGCATTGTATTTATCTTTGCCTTCTAGCCTTCTTCGCTTTCAAGCCTTTTTGCCTTGGCTTTCGCCATCACCTCCAGCTTCTTTTTCCTTGCTATTTTGGAATACAATCCTTCCTGCTCAACCGTGTTTTGATTTGTGTTACTTGTCCAGTGTTTTGTGTCAAGAATACTAAGCAATAAGATTTAGCCGGGAAATATCTTAATTAACCGTTACAACAGTGGCGACGGAGAAAAAGGAAAAAAATTTCAAGATGCCTATTTCAGATGATCAGCTTAACCGAATACTACAACAACAGCAAGCACAAATAGATGCACAAATGCGGTTGTTGGAGACCCTAACTCAACAGCTCAGCATCCAGTGTTCGAGTCCACACACTGTTTCAATTACGTCTTGTGAAGCAGTGGCAAACAGCATACCAGAATTCGTCTATAATCCTGAATGTGGAAATACTTTTCTGACGTGGTTCAAACGTTGGGAAGATACATTTAGAATTGAATTCGGTAAACAAGACGATGCTTGGAAGACTCGATTGTTGCTGCGTAAGTTGGGAAGCAATGAGTATGAACGTTACGCTGACCACATATTACCGAAGTACCCTCGAGAGCTCAATTTCGAGGAGACAGTAACTCAGCTGTCAGATATTTTCGGCGAATCATCATCATTGTTTAGTATTAGATATCATTGTCTAAATCTGGTGAAACGTGAAGATAATGAATATGCGGTTCTTGCAGACGTCGTCAACAGAGAATGTGAACGGTTCAAGTTACGCTCGTTGACGGAGGACCAATTTAAATGCTTAATATTCATCAAAGCTCTTCAGTCACCGCAAGATGCTGAAACCAGAACTAGACTTTTGATTCGAATGGACCAAGATCCTAACGTCACACTCAGAACATTGACAGATGAGTGTAAACGCCTACAAAGTATCAGGCACGACAACATGTTGATTGAACAGGTAAATCACAATTTAACCAGCAGTTGTGTCAATGCTATTACTAGGTTAAAAGTCCAGAAGCCGATAGCATCTCGTAACAAACCAACGACGGCATGTTGGTTATGTGGTGATTGGCACTACGTAAGATTTTGTCCATTTAAAAAACATAAATGTCAGATGTGCCATAAACGTGGACATAAAGAAGGCCATTGCCAACCAGATCGTACGTCTCAGTTCAAGAAGAAGCGCAAACGTACTCGACATGTGGTGAAATCAGCCGAGTCTAAATCACTTTCTCTCGTAGCTGCTTTTCAAACAGAATATGACGTTCGGAGAAAAGTATGTTACTATCCAAATGAACGGTGCATCAGCACGTTTCCAAATCGACACGGCATCAGATATCACCTTAATGTCTAGAGAAACGTACAACATGCTGGGAAAACCGCCAATGAAGCCATCTAAGAAAACAGCTAAAAGCGCTTCAGGTGGTGTGTTAAAACTGGTTGGTGAGATACACTGTGAATTTTCCTTCAACGGAACAAAATGTACAGGTATATGCTATCTGACAGAACGGCCAAACCTTGATCTTCTTGGTCTAGATATGCTAGAAAAGCTGGGAATAATGGATGTACCCATTAATAGTGTCTGCAACATATCGTGTTCATCATTGGATACCCCGATACTTAAAAAGAAGACAGGTGAAAGATTACGTGAAAAACTGAAGGAAAAGTTTGCCTCTGTTTTTCAGAATAACCTTGGCCTCTGTACCAAGATGAAAGCTCACTTACCATTGAAATCAGATGCGAAACCTATTTTTCGTCCTAGACGTCCTTTACCATATGCCACTCTTGAGCTAGTCGATCAGGAACTTAATCGCTTACAACAGGCTGGGGTAATCCAACCAGTCAACTACTCTTCATGGGCCGCACCGATCGTAGTGATTAAGAAAGCTAATGGAACTATACGCATTTGTGCCAATTTCTCAACTGGTTTAAATGCTGCATTGGATGTGTATCAGTATCCGTTACCAGTTCCTGAAGATCTGTTTGCCAAGCTTAATGGTGGTACATGTTTCGCGAAAATAGACTTTTCCGATGCCTATCTACAAGTAGAAGTAGAAGAAGATAGTAGAGAGATCCTGACTATTAACACCCATCGAGGGCTATTTCAATACACTCGTCTACCATTTGGCATCAAGACCGCACCGGCTATCTTTCAGCAAATAATGGATACGATGCTAACAGGTATACCTGGGACAGCAGCTTATCTAGATGATATCATAGTTATGGGTTCAAGTGACAGTGAACTGTCAGATCGACTACATCAAGTCCTTAACCGAGTGTTGGAGTATGGTTTCCAACTACGTGAAGAAAAGTGTATCTTCTTCATGCATTCGATCAAATACCTTGGTTTCATCTTAGATAAGGACGGTCGCCGACCAGACCCAGCCAACATCGAAGCCATTCAGAAGATGCCTGCACCAACTGATGTCTCTTCATTAAGATCTTTCTTGGGGTTAATCAGTCATTACAGCGCATTCCTGCCTGAAATGCATCGAGTGAGAGGTCCCTTGAATGAATTACTATCAAAAGATAAACCTTGGCAGTGGTCAGCAGAATGTCAAGCATCTTTCGATAAGGTCAAGTCGATGCTCAGCTCAAAGCTTCTTTTGACACACTTCGATCCCAGCTTGGGAATTGTTGTTGCTTCTGACGCCTCTAGTTATGGAGTTGGAGCAGTAATATCTCATGTGTTTCCGGATAAATCAGAGAAAACAATTGCCCATGCTACCAGATCTCTCACCCCAGCCGAGCGAAATTACAGTCAAATTGAGAAAGAAGCTCTTGCAATTATTTTCGCTGTCAAAAGATTTCATAAAATGCTCTATGGTCGTAAGTTTACGCTACTGACAGATCACAAACCTTTGATTGCAATCTTTGGTTCTAAGAAAGGAATCCCTGTCTATACGGCTAATAGATTACAGCGCTGGGCAACGATGCTCCTGAGTTATGATTTCAATATCAAGTATCAGTCGACAAATACTATCGGTCAAGCGGACGCTCTCTCTCGATTAATTGGAGTTCAGCATCCTGAACCAGAGGACATAATCATTGCCTCAACAGCAGTAGACCCAGAAATAAGGAGTGTAGTAGCAGACGCCATTCGAAACACTCCAGTGTCGTCAGAGGAAGTCAGAGAAGAAACTCTTCGAGACCCACTTCTACAAGAAGTTAGAAAGTTTCACCTGGAAGGTTGGCCTTCGAAGATCAACTCTTCAGAGCTTCAACAGTTTTACCAGCGTAGACTCTCTCTTTCAATCATCGACGACTGCCTGCTGTTTGCCGAACGAGTCATAATTCCAGCGAAGCTACAACCAGCAGTGCTAAAACAGTTGCACGTGGGACATCCTGGAATAAATCGCATGAAAGCACTAGCACGAAGTTATGTATACTGGCCGCACTTAGACACCCAGCTAGAGCAGCTATCCCGTTCGTGTACCAAATGTGCATTAGCAGCAAAAGCACCGCGCAA
>OX103973.1:23309974-23351098 GCA_944470395.2 Schistosoma turkestanicum
TCCGATGATCATACCCTCTCACCGAAACTATCACATATTTTTAGTTCTCACGGCGAGCTGATATTAGCCTTTGGGGCTGCTGCCTGTCCTATGGGCGGATGAAAGAGGAATGTTGAGTATGGGTATGTCAACTCCATCCCACCAAGTAAACTAACTCGTTAAAGAACTCGTTAAATGTAAATCATAACTGTTCTCCGGGAGTCGGAAGAAGAATGAAAGATGATGAACGCCGAGTTCCCTCGGACGTCACGAGGCCGATGCCTCTTCTCACAACCAGAGCATCCATTCTTTTATGTACATGGAACATTCGAACAGTGTGGGAGACTGGAAGACCATTTCAAGTTGCTGCAGAAATAAAAAGATACAACCTGGAGTTGCTTGGAATCAGCGAAGCGCATCGGATGCAGGCAGGACAACTAAGACTAGGTTTAGGGGGACTGCTGTTACACTCTGGTTATGAAGAAGAAAATGCTTCACATACATAAGGAGTTGCACTGATGCTGTCCGAACATGCACGAAAGCCACTGATAGGATGGGAATCTCATGGACCCAGGATCATTAAAGCATCCTTCAAAACGAAGAAAGCGGACATTGCATTGAACGTCATCCAATGCTATGCACCTGCCAACGACTACGATGGCGACTTTAAAGATGAATTCCACGAGATGCTGCAGTCAATCGTCGACAGATGCTCATCAAAGGATTTGACCATTCTGATGGGAGACCTAAGTACCGAGGTTTGCATGGACAACACTGGATATGGAGACATCTCGGAACGACATGGACTGGGAGACAGGAACGAAAACGGTGAGAGATTTGCAAAGCTGCGTGCCTTCAACAAACTAGTCATAGACGGCACAACATTCCCGCACAAACGCATGCTCAAAGCTACATGGATTTCATCGAATCACACCACACAGAACCGAATCGGTCACATCTGCATCAGTAAAATGTTCAGTAATACCGTGGAGGATGTGAGAACCAAGAGAGGAGCTGATATAGCCTCAGATCACCACTTGCTGGTCGCCACAATGAGACGGAAACTCAAGAAACACTGGATAACGTGGCAGAAAATATCACAGAAGCTTAATACGGCCATTCTTCGGGATACCGTTAAACTCAACGAATTCGAGATAGCTCTCAGCAATGGGTTCTAGGCGTTGCACGATCTACTCGATAGAGAAGAAGCAACTCCGTAGAACAATTGAAATTGGATCAAGGAGACAATCGCTTCAACATGTCGTGAGGTCCTGAACCACAAAAAATAGCACCAGAAAGAATGGGTCTCCCTTATTACCCTCGAAAAAATTCGAGAAAGGAGGAGGAAGAAGGCAGCAATCAACATCAGCTGAACGAGAGCAGAGGGAGTATCATAATTAGAAGTATTTGTATTTAAGGATCAAGAACTACGAAATGAGCACAAACGAATGTACTGTATTTAGAATTCGAAATCAAGCATTCAACAACAACCAAGAAGTCACTGGTTAATTCAAACACCACAGAGAGACAGGGTACAGGCTGAATACACAGAAGCAAACAGATAAGTGTAGAGGAGCATCAGAGCGAAAAACGTAAATATGTGGAAGACCCAGCATCGACATCCGGAAAGGCTGCAAAAAAATGAAACCTGAGACAACTGTACGATACAACAAAGAAGCTCTCTGAAAAGTGCCTTAATCCAGAAGGACCAGTAAAAAGCAAGGAAGGAAAAGTGGTCAGCAACATTGAAGAACAGGGAAACAGGTGGGTGGTGCACTTTAAGGAAATCTTGAGTCGACCAACTCCACTGAACCCATCCAACGTCGATGCAGCATCTACGGACCTCCTAATCGATGTTGGCCAACCAAAAGTTGAAGAGATCAGTATGGTCATCAGACAAATCAAGAGCAGCAAATCAGCAGGACCAGACAATATTCCAGAAGAGGCAATGAAGGCCGACTTGACAGCAACTGCAAAAATATTTCAAATCCTCTTCAACAAGATTTGGGATGAAGAACAAATACCAACAGATTGGGTGAATTATACCTGATCAAGATACCAAAGAAAGGATATCTCAGCAAGTGTGAGAAGAATCATCACTCTTCTCTCAATACCGCGCGAAGTCTTCAACAGGATATTGTTAAAAAGAATGAAAGACTTCATAGACGCCAAATTTCGAGATCAACAGTCTGGATCAATCGTGTACCGACTAAAGTGCAACATGACGGATCATTTTGAAACAATCAATGGCACGGAACTCACCTCTCTACATCAACCTGATTGACTACGAGAAAGCACTCGATATCGTGGACAGGAAAACACTATGTAGGCTTCTTCGATACTATGGCATGCCTAAGAATATAGTCAACATCATAGGGAATTCTTATGATGTATTAAACTGTAAAATCGTTCACAGAAGACAGCTGACAGACTCGTTTGAGGTGAAGACCGGTTTCGGGCAAATTTGCTTACTCTCACATCATGTAAGTTGTCACTCAGGCTATATTTGTTTTGAGTTTTGTAAATTGTAGATAGGTCGGTTTACATGCAACACAAAGAGTGTATGCCCTCTTTGTGTTCTCTCATATCCTAAACTTCTGCATTCCTCAACACCATTATCCTTGTCTGTCTAAGTTTATTTCACTAGATAATACTTCGTGAATGATAATGCCGAACCCTGAAATTTCTGATTACTATTAATATTTCTACTACCTCAACTACGATGAGATTTGAAGTGACAATAGCATCTCTGTAGTAGTGTTGTATGACAACTTGAACTGATGTACGTACGTACGACTTTCTATGTTGTTGACAGACTGATTATCATGCAATACAGTCGGGATAAGATAACTATTCATATTTTGCTTTTTGAGTGATAAACTAGCATCACATGATTCCAAAGTTCAGCAGCAGTATACCTCACTCTGTTCTACCTGGACTCATAACGAGACTTGGATTTCTTTGATATCCTTGCTGTTTTCTCCGATTTATTTTGATCGCCCACTATAAAGACAATAATTGACTCGCTGTCAGGTCCTGATGGTGGGGAATACCTTTAGAATCGATCAATTTCTAAATGTAACAGACGTAGTAACGAGAGTTGTAATCGTGCAGTCATACTTTTGTTTAAAGAACGAAGGAAAAATATGAAGAGTGATTGAAGAATTGAGGAAATGAAAATGGCCTTTTTGAACAGTAAATGAACATTATTTGCTCATTCAACCAATTGGAAATAACTCAACAACTTGATTGACGGTGTGTGGTTATCTGTCCGAGCTAATCAAGTACGCGTGAAACAAAGAGTTCTCAACCGGATTCTCAATGTGGGTTTCGGTGCCCAGATTTGAGTAGACTGTCAGTAAATACTGATTACACATCTATGCATAACTTTGAAAAATACTTTTGTTATTATACATCCCTCGAGTGATCAGTGTTTATGGAAGAATGTACACTCTTGTTTCCCACTTCATGTAACAGCTATAACTTCATGAAATTGTGGCGGAATACTTTTATGCAGAGAACACGATTGGTGAAATGGAAACATTTATTATTGTAACCAATGGTACCAGTGATTGTTTTTCTGTACTATTTTGTTTATCTGTACCTAAATCCATTATCTTCCTTGTCACGTGACCCTGACATTGATCATGTTGCCTCTGTAGTCTCGCCTCTAATATTAGTTAGGATGTTGATATTCTTTCGATATCACGAGATCACCAACAAATATACCTGTTACTCCAATCACAGCAGCTCTTGTGACTTCTGGCTGCCAAGGGATTTAACTTGGTCATTTCGCTATACAATAGATGCAATTCACTATATTGGTGAGCGACGATTTCGGACGCGCATCAACTGCGGCTGAATCTGCCAAATACAAGCCGATTACAGTAGGTGTGTTATTTATCTATCCACTTTTACTCACCTTTATCGTTGTTGCTTTTAGTATATCGATATTTATAAATATATGTACTATATTCGTAACAACTCTCTAGAGATAATTAGGCTAAGATCATCTAACAAAACTGCTTCGGTTAATCGAGAAATTTGATTTGGCGAAGTTAGCACAATCTGTGAAATCTCTACAGGCCGACCACGACCATTCATATCAAAGCAACTAAGACGAAACTTTTTCGAAACTGTGCCTATCATATCGCATCCAGGAATGAAAGCCACTATCAACCTAATCAGTGAGCATTTTATGTGGCCCAGTATGAACCGGGATGCTCGCAGCTGGACGTAGGCATGTATAAAATGCCAGAAAGATAAAGTTCATCGTCACACAAGTTTTACAGTGTATCTTTTCTGTCAGACAAGACAGCCGATTCGAGCATATACATATTGATATTGTGGGACTACTGCCGATTTCAAATGGCTTCAGTTATATATTTACCTGTATCGACAGATTTACGCGATGGCATGTGGTGGTACCCATAAAAGATATTTCAGCAGAAACTATAGCTGAAACCTTAGTCGAACATTGGATATGACATTATGGAGTACTTGATAATATCAAAACCTATTGAGGAGCCTAATTCGAATGTAACCTGTTACAACAATTAACAGAACTTCTCGGAATCAAAAGTATTCGCACAACATCCTACCATCTGATGGCGAATGGTATAGTAGAGAGATTACGCCATCAATAACAACTTCTTTTTTGCTGTACTACTTTATCTGTGAGTTATATTCTTATATTCCCATAATTTACTTTAATTTAAGTGGTCAGTATGAATTTCATCTTGATATACTACTGTATTGACTACTTCAACATTACAGGTTAATTAGTGCTTTGGTTATATATATACACTTGCCACACTGCTGCCTTTTTCTCTCTCTCTTTTCTCTTTTTCAGAATCCCATTCACGGTGAGAAATCCTTGGCGACTCTAGGGAACATGTACCCTATGTACATGACTGTCTGGATCACAGCTCGTATCAAGCGCGTCCCATTTGACCTTTCCCAACAAATTCACTATTGATCTCGGCAAATCGCCAAAAGAACCTATTGTGCAACTTCCTTATTTTTACTCTATTATTTAAAATGTGGCTGTATTATACTGTTTCTGTCAGTGACATTGTGTAAATATGCTATCAGAAACTGACTCTTATACTTAATTTGACTGCTATAACTTTTACAGTAAATGTGAGATCATTTGTGACAATTTGATCTAGCCCGTAAACTGGCGTGAATCTTGTAACGTAGTTATTTGAGAATAAATATATACGACCAACGAACGCAACTAAGAATTCTGCGATTGAATCCAAATATGAAAATCAAATTAATCCACTTTGATACGAATTACTACTGTGGATTATAATTACTACTGTGCATTATCATCATTATCATATTTTTGTTGCATATTAACTAATTAATAAATATCGTTTGGCATATTTTGACAAATGTTAACAATCACGAATAACGTTACTATACATATAAATTTTATACTGTTGCACTTTGCATTATTATTGTCTATCTAATTTAGGCTCCTCATATTTGTTAATTTATTAGTGTACTACTTATTTTATACAAACATGTCTTCAGTTAACGACACAAATCTCTCAGAAGTGACGTCCATGTGGTCCCTTAATATTTCTATTCCTCCATTTAGCGTCACTGACACACAACTTTGGTTTATTAGACTTGAAATTTACTTTTTGTCCGACCGCATTTATTCACAACGAGACAAATTCGGCTATGCATGCTCACTGCTTTCAGATGAAGTGGCAGATAATGTACGAGAAGTCCTAGCTAACCGGAATGCTGGAAAGCCATTTGACGTATTAAAACAGGCCGTAATAAAATCGATCTCGTTAACCGACAAACAAGCGATCGAACAGCATAGGTAATAGGTGACTGGACTCCATCACAACTGAAGAATTATGTGAGAAGAATAATAGGTGACAGAAAGATAGGCGGAAACACATTTTATCAGTTATGGCTTCATCGACTCCCTCCGAATGTGCAGCAGATACTCGCAGTTGGGGATAGCGATGCCGACACAGACCACATGGGAGAAATAGGCGATAGAATCTATGAAAGAACGAAAGCATCGATTCCACAGGTGCATCACACATCAGGAAATTATGAAATCGAAGAGTTAAGAAACGTGCTTCGTATTTTACATAAGAGCACGGCGCCTGAACCCAAAAAGGTTAAACATTGCGAAACAAGAATTCTACGAGATGATGAAACTTGGTATAATACGACCATCTAGTAGTCCATGGGTATCTCCGTTACAGCATGCTTCTATAGTAGAATACTTTTATCAAGAGAACGCGATTGGTGAAATGGAAACATTTATTATTGTAACTAATGGTGTCAGTGATTGTTTTACTGTGCTCTTTTGTTCATCTGTACCAAAATCCTTCATCTTCCTGGTCACGTGACCCTGACATTGATCATGTTGCCTCGCTAGTATCGCCTCTAATATTAGTTAGGATCTTGATTTTCTTTCAGTAACACGAGATCACCAACAAATATATCTGTTACTCCAATCACGACAGACCTTCTCATTTCTGGCTACCAAGGGATTGAACTAAGCTATTTCGCTGCACACAGATACAATTCCCGATAAAATGGTTACTGAGATTACATTCACAAGTTTGCCGAAGCTCTGTCCACATACATGTTGAAACGAGAATTATTCATTCATGAGGATGCAGTAGTGAAACCTTGATTACTCTGGCAATATTTCATCAATCCCGTGGCATTATTCCTCGTTCCAACTCGTACTCGTATTTCGGTTTCATCATTTTCTTCTGTTGTAACAATTCGTTCAGTCCAGTGTTCTCATGGAGACACGTGTGAACCAGTATATGATGGAAACTAGCATCGACCAGGCTACGCTTCATGTTGAGTCATGAATGCACATTGTTGAGACGTTTCCAGATGAAACGAATCAACCGTCTAGTGGTTTCTAGTTCGCATCAACCTTCGTCTTATTTCATCTCCTGACAAAAATTGACTTTGGACTAGCAAACTGTTGTTATCAACAGTATCTGTGTGAACTAAATGACAGAATGAGTGTCGACAGGCTAATTGTATTGAGTGATGTGATGTGAACATGATTAACCAGTGCCGCTGAGTCCAACTGAATTGGACAACTTCAAAGACTGTTGATGCACTAATATTCCTGGTAATGTGAGGAAATTCTGACTTCTATACAGAGGTACGTGACAAAACAAACGTGGCTGGAAATTGTACAAAATACAGCCACAGTTAAATAGTTCTCGTGTAAGTTTAACATTCCCGATACCAGTCATATGTATTTACGTAATGATGAATACGCAAGTAATCAACGACACACGTAGGGTGTAATTTAAGGAGTATTCTATCAAATATGCATACCAAATGAAAGATGGATTAGGCGATACCTACAAATGAACGATATTATATGAATTTACAAGGACTACATGCATCTTAGTGATTGTTTCATTTTGTCAATCTGTCATATCTGCAACGGATTGCCTGTGGCTAAGTGGATTAAATAGTTTGGAAAGAAATCTGGAGTTGTGGGAAATAATAATGTCTTAAAATAGACACATTCATTGGAACAAGTTTAAATGTTAATTGGTATCTTGAGATATTACTGCGTTGTACTGTATTGTATGCCTAAAAATACAATACCTGGACGAATTATTTGTAAATTTCTCGTCAAGTGGGAAAATATTCCAACTGTATGAAGTGATACGTCAATCTTAACAAATCAAGATATATGCATTCTCCGGATCACATCATATCCAACAATACTAACGATGATAATTATATCGACGACTTGAATAGTAATGAAAATATTACTGGTGATAATGATCATAGTAATAATCAATGACGATTACCACAAACATACACGTCATACAGCTAATCAACGTGCATCCACTAATATTAGGCGTAAATGTTCGATATTCATAGTAGGCGAGTCGCCCACCACTACGATTCAAATCTATGGGTGGAAAAACAATAACGAATAAGGTCGAAACGATCAAACGTTTATTCTACTGAACGACATCAAAATCCTAAGGTTTCAAATGGACAATCTGAATTTTTTTACAAACAACATGATTGTTTACATTGACTTTGGTAAAACAAGAAACATAAGAAAATGCAATCACCAGGGCTTCTCTTCGAAATTAAGGCTAGATTTTTCAGAATTTTCCACAATTTTCTTTGTTTCACCACCTCTACTTCTCACTGTGACCATCGTCGTCAGTAATGGTTCTCGTAATTGTTCTCTTGCGTGTTTCTGTGGGAGATTCATCTTCGGATGGAGTCTCTTCAATCTTTCTTGTCTTCACAGTTTTCTTCTCTTGCACTGTCTTCTCCGAATCTCCTTCCCCTGGCTCTACGATTGCTTTCTTTTTCACAGTTCTTGATCTTTCGCCACCACCGCTTATTTCTCCTCTGATTACACCACCACCTATTGAAGCACCGATTCCACCGTCAGCTGTTCGTTTCACTTTTAAAAGGTCGGCTATGCCTCGATAATCTCCACGGGCGAAATTTATGACATTTCTAGCAGCCGCAGCACCATCAACAGCTAGTCCTGCTCTCGCGCCCAGACCACCAATGCCCAAACCTGCTTTCGCGCCTATTCCACTACCAATGCCCAAACCTCCTTTTGCGCCTAACACACCACCAATGCCCAAACCTGTTCCGACACCTACATCGCCAATCTCTACACCTGAGTCGACAGCATCTGAAAATGCAAAATCATGGTTAATGCAATAGTTAGTACTGTTTGAGCAGTGTGTTGAGGCGAGGACAAAACAAACAAGTTACCTAATCAGGTTTTCTCCTTACTTACCTCCAGTTTGAACGCAAAGATATGCCGAGGAAATCGTTATGAATAAAATCTATTGAAAGGGTCGAAGAGAGTATTGGCTAGTTAAAATGGAGCAATCTTACTAACCTGTATCAGTGACATTGTCTAGATCGTCAGAAAGCTTGTATTGTGTGTGAACATTTATTGAGAGTCTTGGAGAGCATTTATACTCTTTTTCCATGCTTTTCACAAGGTTACAATCGATCGAATTACTAACAACATATGTCACAATTTACACTAGATATGATCGTGAACTATGGGGAAAAGTGGTAATAACTGGGTTTTATAATGCTTTTCTGAAATGTGAAATGTGCATTATTCCGTTGTGACAAGTACTGTTGTTTGATCAGTTTGTCCTTTGAATGAAATCATTGATTGTACTGTCATACTTTGAAAGCATGTGTCAGTGATGTAATGCAGTGACTGTGCATGATTTTGCCGATTTTCCTATCACTAGTGCTAAATGTATTTTGGTTAGGAAGACTTCCTAAAAGTAGAACTGATTAGCTGTTTCTCTCACTACACTCAATCTATTCCGATGATCATACCCTCTCACCGAAACTATCACATATTTTTAGTTCTCACGGCGAGCTGATATTAGCCTTTGGGGCTGCTGCCTGTCCTATGGGCGGATGAAAGAGGAATGTTGAGTATGGGTATGTCAACTCCATCCCACCAAGTAAACTAACTCGTTAAAGAACTCGTTAAATGTAAATCATAACTGTTCTCCGGGAATCGGAAGAAGAATGAAAGATGATGAACGCCGAGTTCCCTCGGACGTCACGAGGCCGATGCCTTTTCTCACAACCAGAGCATCCATTCTTTTATGTACATGGAACATTCGAACAGTGTGGGAGACTGGAAGACCATTTCAAGTTGCTGCAGAAATGAAAAGATACAACCTGGAGTTGCTTGGAATCAGCGAAGCGCATCGGATGCAGGCAGGACAACTAAGACTAGGTTTAGGGGGACTGCTGTTACACTCTGGTTATGAAGAAGAAAATGCTTCACATACATAAGGAGTTGCACTGATGCTGTCCGAACATGCACGAAAGCCACTGATAGGATGGGAATCTCATGGACCCAGGATCATTAAAGCATCCTTCAAAACGAAGAAAGCGGACATTGCATTGAACGTCATCCAATGCTATGCACCTGCCAACGACTACGATGTCGACTTTAAAGATGAATTCCACGAGATGCTGCAGTCAATCGTCGACAGATGCTCATCAAAGGATTTGACCATTCTGATGGGAGACCTAAGTACCGAGGTTTGCATGGACAACACTGGATATGGAGACATCTCGGAACGACATGGACTGGGAGTTAGGAACGAAAACGGTGAGAGATTTGCAAAGCTGCGTGCCTTCAACAAACTAGTCATAGACGGCACAACATTCCCGCACAAACGCATGCTCAAAGCTACATGGATTTCATCGAATCACACCACACAGAACCGAATCGGTCACATCTGCATCAGTAAAATGTTCAGTACTACCGTGGAGGATGTGAGAACCAAGAGAGGAGCTGATATAGCCTCAGATCACCACTTTCTGGTCGCCAAAAGAATAGGTATCTTTTATTACTCTCGAAAAAATTTAAGGTAGGAGGAGGAAGAAGGCAGCAATCAACATCAGCCGAACGAGAGCAGAGAGAGTCAGGGCACATGCTGAATACACAGAAGCACACAGATTAGTGTAGAAGAGCATCAGAGCGAAAAACGTAAATATGTGGAAGACCCAGCAATGACGTCGGAAAAGGCTGCAAAAACTGAAACCTGAGATAACTGTACGATACAACAAAGAAGCTCTCTGAAAAGTGCCTTAATCCAGGAGGACCAGTGAAAAGCAAGGAAGGCAAAGTGGTCAGCAGCACTGAATGTTAGCGGGACATAGATGGAATTGAAGCACGACTACGTTGCTGCGCGCTGATTGGCTAATTTCCTATCCAATCAGCGCCTGATCGAAGCTTGGAGAACAGGATAGAAAATTCTCGTATTATTAGCTGCATGCTGATTGGTCAAATCCAGTCCAGTCGATCACATGAATTTTCTTCCAGAAGTTTTCTCATGTAAAGGCTATAAATAGACTAGCATTGTACTTATCTTAGCCTTCAAGCCTTCAAGCCTTCTTGCCTTCTTTGCCTTGGCTTTCGCCATCACCTCCAGCTTCTTTTCCTTGCTATTTTGGAATACAATTCTTCCTGTTCAACCGTGTTTTGATTTGGGTTTCTTGTCCAGTGTTTTGTGTCAAGAATACTAAGCAATAAGATTTAGCCGGGAAATATCTTAAGCAACCATTACAACACTGAAGAACAGGACAAAGGGTGGGTGGTGCTCTTTAAGGAAATCTTCAATCGACCAACTCCACTGAACCCATCCAACATCGAAGCAGCATCTACTGACCTCCTAATCGATGTTGGCCAACCAAAAGTTGAAGAGATCAGTATGGTCATCAGACAAGTCAAGAGCAGTAAGTCAGCAGGACCAGACAATATTCCAGCAGAGGCAATGAAAGCAGACATGGCAGCAACTGCAAAAATATTTCACATTCTCTTCAACAAGATTTGGGATGAAGAAAAAATACCAACAGATTGGGTGAATTATACCTGGTCGAGATACTAAAGAAAGGAGATCTCAGCAAGTGTGAGAACTACAGAAGCATTACTCTTCCCTCAAAACAAGGCAAAGTCTTCAACAGGGTATTGTTAAACAGAATGAAGGACTTCATAGACGTCGAATTTCGAGATCAACAGGCTGTATCACTTGTGTACCGACTGAATAGCAACATTACGGATCATTGTGAAACAATCAATTTTATGGAACTCACCACCCTACATCAACCTTATTTACTACGAGAAAGCACTCGATAGCGTGGACAGGAAAACACTATGTAGGCTTCTTCGATACTATGTCATGCCTAAGAAGATATTCAACATCATAGGGAATTCTTATGATGTATTAAACTGTAAAATCGTTCACGGAAGACAGCTGACAGACTCGTTCGAGGTGAAGACCGGTTTCGGGGAAGGTTGCTTACTCTCACAACATGTAAGTAGTCGTCTCATGCATTTTAATGCAAACAGTTACCCGCCTAGTCACCCAGGCTATATTTGTCTTTGAGTTTTGTAACTTGTTGATAGGTCGGTTCGGTTAGGATATTCTACTGATTGTTGATTGACCTCAGTGTCATGCTTCTGAAAATTCTCTAGTCCACTTTACAGTCGTGCAACCTGAAATTTCAACATTTTCACAGTCTAACTGGCACCAACGATTTCCCATTTACTTTGATACCGGCGAAGAAACATCATAGAATGAGACTGCTAGTCGGGTTTCATACGGCTTAGGGTGAAGAAGGTGGCCTCTTCGTCTGATATAGTTTTGGGGCTTCAGAGAGTGATACAATTGCGCGTAGCCATGCACCAGCCGGCTTCCGAATACAACAGTGCACCCTCGCTTATGGTACTAATCGCCCTTCCTACCTTGTCACTTGTTTGTTGACAAGATTGTCTTCTCATCTTCCAAAATTGTTCAATGGAACTGCTAACTTTTACATCGCTGCTGTGCACCTTACTTTGTCACTGATTTCGACACAAGTTCATCCACATTTCTTCCTTCATTTAGTCGTCAGATGAGCTAACTTTCACGTCTTGTTTTCAGATGCCATTTTACTCTCTCATTACTCATTGGTAAGTACGTAACTTTCGATTGTGATTAATATCTAGTACCTCTGTTAATTATGCGATATCTGTCTATTTTTATTTTCGGCAGCTCTGTGGTGAAATAACTATAAATGCGGCTACACAGATGTGGTCAGTGTTATCGTCGAACACTGCACCAGCTCTGACCGTAAGTTTATTGTAAGAAAAACAGCAAAACATTCCGGAAGGAAACCGAGTTGACTGTTCCTACAGGATGAGAGATACTCTTCTGGATGAGCTAATTTTGCCGAACACACAGGATTTTATCGACTTCCATACAGACATTATGTTAACATATCAAGTTGAATCGACCCTGCAATGATCCAGATTTCAAGGTCTTTCTGATAAATTTGAATGAATGCTGAGAAACATCTGAGTTATACTCAAGGAATTTTTAATAACTGAGTAGATCTTAGAATTCCATCCACCATGTCGGAAATACTAATAGTCGTCAAAATAATAATGGTGACATAACAATAATGATGATGATAATTATAGTGATAATCATAACTGAATATCGAATCTTCTCGTTGCGCTCAATTCTTGTTCTTTCTGTAAGCCTCCAGGATTTTGGTAGTGACCAATGTATGGTGGTCTATGCAATAGACTGCACGAACACTAGTCGTCCGTCAGTTGCTTGTGAGCTTGTATGTCCCGTGATTTGAGTGAAAAGGGTTGTTTCAAGGCAACAGTGTTTCTGGATACCAGCAGCTGCACATTACCAGAATGGAGATCAGTTAGTTGCAATGTGGAGAATAATAAGTAGAAAATTTTAATGCTAATAGGAAGACGATATCAGAACTAAGTAAATGAATAGATAATTTAGTTTATCAACTGGTAGTGAAGAGGGTGCGAGAGGACCGAAGTGTAAGCAAGGGAGAGGAAACATAGATAATAGGCAAGATAGATTAATTTAATGATCTGAGGAGATGTCAATGATAACAACCAGCAGGTCTGGAGACATGCATCAGGCACAGCTTGTCCAAGAGGGAGATAATAATCCGTATGTGAGTACGTGATTATCATGCCTCTTCTTAAAGCTATCCACTGAGAGGGTTGTAGTTACCTAGGGTGAGGGAGCATTCCAAGCTGCGACGGCTCTCAGTGAGAAAAAGTGTGCCCGAACCTGAGTATTCCCTCTTTGATGTGCAATCTTTCGAGTATTGCGTCGAAGTTAGTGGTGGCGACGCATCGGTAAGATGCTCACGTTGGAATAGTTTGGTGTGTTTAACTTGTACGCCATAAGCAGATCACCTCTGATTCTCCTGTAACTCAGTGGGAATAATCCGAAGTTCTGGAGTCTGTCTTTGTAAGGTTTGTTCTTCAACCCTATCATCCATTTTGTTTCTTGTCTCTGCACTTGATCCAAGAGGAGATGAAGGGCCTGAATACCTTATGAACCTCCAGGTGTGGGTGCACATTTGTCTTAAAAAACGATAGGAATGATTCTGGAGTTATAGCACTAAGTTTTCTTCGCATAAAATGAGGAGTTACATCAACCTTGGCTACGTCCCCTAAATAGTTGGAACTGGTATGCAGGCTTTCAGTGGTTATCGAACAGATATCGCTCTCTCAAGAGATATTAGGCAGCGGACAAACGTTCAGGGTATAAGTTGTTTGCGTTATGCGGAGCAGAATGTACATAATGTGACACTTCGACTGGTTAAGCTTTAGACTGTCTTTCACTGTTCATTCCTCAAAAGATGAATATCAGGAAGAGAAGTTGACCTAAGATGGCGCTCGGTGAAACTCCAGATAATGAAACTTGGTGCGGGAACTTCCATTCTCAAGGCATTTTCAGAGCCAAGATGGGAGTGGTCCAGTGACATTGTGTCGAAGGCTTTTGAAAAGCCAACAAATATTATGTGCACCCGTATTTTTCAGTCCCAGCAGAATATCTAACTGCCCCATTCTATGGGAAGATTGGATGCTCGAGACCCACCTTTCCGAAACCCGCGTTGAGCTTCATGAGGACTTTATTCCTATCCATGTACTCCCTCAATCTGTTCGTTCACCAGTCCTTCTATTACTTTGGATATTTTGGCGAGAGTCTAGCTTGTTTCCATTCATATCGGAGTTGGTGTGACTCTAATGAATGCCTAAATAGGTCATATATCAGTGAACTGAGGACTTCTGCACACTGTTTCAAGACAATGTGACGAATGTCTTCACTTTCTAGCGACTTTCCGGCACGCAAGAATTTTATTTTCCTTAGTACTAATTCAGGAGTAGTTTATATATCACCTAGGCCGTCAGCTTGCTCTGTGTTTGGATAGTATTATGGACACGTGGATAGATGATTTTACTGATCAGTGAAGTCGGTGTTGAAGAATTCACCCAGTTCTAGGTTGGTGAGATCTTGGCCATCTGGAGCTTTCACTGAATGATCAATCGGATACGTAGATTTTCATTTTGTTATGAACCCACGCAGATGCTGAGGGTTTGTTTGTATTTGCCAGCAAGATTCTTCTGAAACCATCTCCTGTTGCTTCAAACATTGGTATTGCATCTGTGATTCAATACGCAGTAGGAAGTATGGTCGGAATACATAAATTCAAAATAGTAATAAATTGCAATGAGAAAGTTGTGCTTTACTTAAGTAACAGGCAAATTTCATTCCAAGGCAATCGCTGTAGATGAATTTTCTACCGTAGCAGTTCAC
This sequence comes from Schistosoma turkestanicum, assembly GCA_944470395.2. Classification (NCBI taxonomy): domain Eukaryota; kingdom Metazoa; phylum Platyhelminthes; class Trematoda; order Strigeidida; family Schistosomatidae; genus Schistosoma; species Schistosoma turkestanicum. Next base: position 23,325,133 of record OX103973.1, read on the forward strand.
TTTGATTCCAGTAGGTGTAGGTCGAACGCGCTATCCCCCGATCCAATATCAAAACACAACAACTCTAGGAGAAAGCGGTCTATGTTTATAATAAAATGGAAATACAAACAGTTACCTGACAATTAATACACCTTCCAAGTCCAAAATACCCTGATGAGTATCCGAATCCAAAAGAATAAGTGATACTAATATTAACTGCCACGATATCAAATCCAAATATGGCCGTAGCCATATTAAATATCAAATTAAACAACATGTGTACAGTTCGAAAGCAAACATAAAAACTTCAATATAAGTACGAAATATGGAAATAATAACAATATAAAATGATAAAATCTCAAAATGGAATCAAATAGAGTACCAAAATGTCAACAGAAAGAGTCAGTCATATCATAACACAAATATATATATATATATATATATATATATATATATATATGGAGGGATTTTCCAGAAAACAAAACATTCAAAAAAGATTCTACACCGACCCGCGAAATCCCTTCATGCAAAAAAGGCAAGCGTTAATGACACTTCAATTTAGGGTTCCCTCTCATTCCCTAATCCACACCGAAATAACGAATAGGACTTACAGCAGTACGCCTACCCGTTTTCAATATGGATATAACCTATCTAGTTGGACCCTTCTAGGAGACACACCTTTCGTATGTCTCTTCTCGCTACCCCGTTAGTAGTACGAACAATTACCGTTCTGACCTTTCCGTCCTTATCCGTCTCACAATCCTCTACTATTCCTATGATCCATTTTCCACGAGTGGTAATATCCGAGGCAACAATAACTACGTCTCCTTTCTGAAAATTGCGATGCTCTTTTAGCCATTTTTGACGAGTTTGTAAGGACGGCAAATACTCTTTTAACCACCTTTTCCAAAATACATTGGCTAAATAATTTACCTGCTTCCAACGTTTGTGGAACTTGTCACTAATACTTCTTTCCTTAGCTATTCCGTCACATTCTCTCTTAATAACAGTAGGCTATTTGGTGATAGAGCTAGTCGGTCGTTAGCATCCTGGACTACCGGGGTTAGGGGTCGGTCGTTTAGAATTCTCTCAGTTTCAATCAGATATGTACCCAAGGTTTCGTTTGTTAACACCTGTTCCCTGGTGATCAATAATAGCAGCCTTCGTATAGATCCAATCATTCGTTCCCAAACTCCACCTCTATGGCTGGCTAGAGGAGGGTTGAAATGCTATTGAACTTGTCTTGATGATAATTCCTTACTAATTTTCTGATGATTCCACTGTTGCACGAAGCTCTTTAGTTCAGTGACTGCCCCACGAAGTTTGATCCATTGTCACTATACACGTCTGTTGGCCTTCCTCTTCTTCCGATAAAACGTATCAAGGCCATTATAAATGAATCGGTATTCAGAATGTATGCCATCTCAATATGTACTGCTCGTGTCTGCAGGCAGGTAAACACACAACCATATCTTTTTTGTTGTGACCTACCCCTCTTGACTAGAAGAGGTCCAAAGTAGTCTACTCCTGTCGTCGAGAAACCATACCAAACTTTTTGCACTCTGTAAACTGGAAATGGCGTCATCTGTTGATTCCCTGGACACAGAGTAAACCTTCGGCAAGTTTCACACTTTCCTATTACTCTTTTAACCGTGCTGGTGCCCCTAACTATCCAATAGTACTTGCGGATCGCAGCTAACACATGCGAAGTTCCCATATGTCCTTCTTCCTTATGATAGTGTCTGATTATCAATTCGGTTACCCAATGTCGACTAGGCAAAATTACGGGATGTTTCGATGCACTCGGGAGTTCGGAGTACATTAGGCGGCCTCCAACGCATAGTAACCCATCTATCATTATCGGTGCTAAACCTCTCAGACGTTTATTACTCGCTTCTTCATGACTAACGTTCGATTCGTTAAATAATTCTCCGTATACCTCCCTTTGAACAATCATTAGAACCTTCCTTTTGGCTGACTCAAGCTCCTTGACCTTTAAGTAACCTGTCGTAACAGAGCCTTTAATTCTCAGCGAGTGAAGTACTATCCAAAGGTCTATGAACCTTCTGAGCCACGCTACAGCCCTAACCAATTTCATCCATTCCGAGTAATAAGACAAGATAGGTGACGGAGTATTTATCGTGCTACTCAAGTTGACAGCAGCTTTTCTGAACTCGACTTGGTCCACAGTAGGTTCTGGGTAGTAAGTGGTGGTACTTGAGTCACTATACAGTAGTGTAGGACATTTAAACCAGGTCTCTAGATCATTCATCTTTTGTATGCCTCTCGAAGTCCAATCGGCCGGATTCTGTGACGAGCTTACATAACTCCATTGCTCAACACTGGTATACTGGTGGACGACAGCAAGACGGTTAGCTATATAGCTGGTGTACCGCTTTTCAGTATTCTTAATATAGTATAATACTATCATGGAATCCGTATGAAAACTCACTCCACAGAAGAAGTTGGGCAGACTTTTCCGTATAACCTCGCTCAGCCTTACACTTAAAACTGCCGCCGCCATTACGAATCTCGGTATCGTAACTTGTTTGATAGGTGCTACCCTTGACTTGCTGTATAACAGGATACAATAAGGTTGTGCCTTCGTATAGCTTCCCCGGGCGTAAGCAACCGCCCCGTAGCCAATCTCTGAGGCATCACTGAATAAGTGCAACTCCACCTTCTTGTCAGTTTCGTCGATTCTATTCTTGATACCTCTGGCAACTGTGACATGACCCACCTGTCGCATGAAACTTAACCAATCTAACCACGTGAACACGTATGGTTCGTCGAGAGGTTGATCCCATCCTATTTGGGACTTATATAAACCTTGCAGAAGTAGTTTAGCCGTGAGACGCACTGGAGCGATCAGACCCAAAGGTTCGAACAGGGTCGAAACAACAGATAAGATTCCTCTCCTTGTCACTGGCTTATCTGGTGCATCAAAGTGGAACTTGAATACGCCTTGTTCGACATCCCATTCTATACCAAGCGTTCGATGAGTAACAGTACAATCCGCCGATATTCCTAACAATGACTCCTTGTTACCTATATCCGGTAATATAGACCTCACTTCTTCTGAGTTGGTAACCCACATTTAAAGTTAAATCCACCTCTACGTAACGACTCGCTTATCTGCATGACAAATCTTTTTGCTTGGTCACAACTCGAAAAAGATATCAGACAGTCATCGACGTAAAAGTTGTTCTTAACCGCATCCACAACATAATGCTCATAATCACTCGAGGAGCTTAGGGCTGTTTTATTCATAGCAAAGTTCGCACAAAACGGGGACGACGTAGCTCCAAATGGATGAGAGGTCATTTGAAATTCAGAAGGTCCTCTAGATGTGTTCCCACTTTCCCACCAAAGATATCTTAACGCTCCCCGTGTAGAATTCTTTTTGAATGTTTTGTGTTTTTGGAAAATCCCTCCATGTTTACATATTTTTGCTATGACCTGATGGACTTTTTCTCTTGACATTTTTGGTATTTTATTTGATTCCAATTTGAGATTTTATCATTGTATATTGTTATTCTTTCTATATTTGTACTTATATTGAAGTTTTTGTGTTTGCTTCTGAACTGTACATATATTGTTTAAATTTGATATAATATGGCTACCGCCACATTTTTGGATGGACGCGGTGGCTGCTGGACTTAGTGTCACTTACTAGTTATTGTATTGGATACTCTGCGGAGTAATTTAGTCCTGGAAGAAACAAAAATACCACGTTTTCTCCTAGAAATTTTGCCCTTTTGATTTGGCTGGGACCTGGATCTAGGAGTAACGTACAGGAGTGTTTCTATTGGAAGCAATTAGGACAGCCACCGTCGAAATAAATCTACAGTCTGGTATTTTCTCCGTTCGTGGACTATACCTTGTGGAATTTCATCTTTCGTGGATCATACTTTGTGGAATTTTCCTCTTTCGTGGATTATACCTTGGAAATATTTACCAGAACGTATATAATTTGGATCTATTTGGATTATTAAGAATTACAAGGAAACATTTGGAATTTAATCGTTTATCGTAATTTTGAACTGAACTTTGGAATTACTCTATTTTGTATCTGTTACCTTCTTTACTGAACTTTATTTATGATGTCAAACCGAAAAAAATCACACATGAGGACGGTGGAAGAGCTCGACGGATCACAGGGCTCTAGGCAAGTCGTTAGTGATAACTTTTTTATGGGTAACCCACATGTTATGTCTGATATTTATTATTGTAAGTCATCGATAGAGGGTTTAGAATTACCTAAGGTTGAACTTTCATATTTTGATGGAAGGTCTCGCGACTATTTTAAGTTCATACGACAGATAGAGACGTTTATAGAACCTCGAATCAAGGATGATCAAGTGCGTTTATTGTATTTAATTCATTATTGTAAGGGAAAAGCAAAAAATGCGATTGAAGGCTGTATTATTATGGATCCACAATCAGGATATAAGAGAGCTAAGGCCATTCTAAAACAGCTCTTTGGACAGACGCATGTAATAGCGCGAGAAACCTTAGAGGACTTATTTAGAACTGGGAATGTAGAATTTAATGATCCTGAATCATTGACGAACTTGGCTATTAAAATGCAGAACGCTGCTTTAACTTTAGAACAGCTCAATTGCACAACGGAACTTAACTCTATGGCTACTTTAGAACGAATAGTAAGGCTCTTACCTCGTCGAATGCAAGCCCAGTGGGCAGAGCTAGTATTCAAGTGGGACGAAGAGGAGAGAGAGCCCAATTTTAACGAATTGACGGAATTTATTATGTCTCGTGCTAAGATAGCTAGTAGTAGGTTTGGAAGATTAGCTTATCAGGCTAAAACAGGAAATAATACGGAAGCTACTAGTGGTCTGCGTGCGAGACATTCGGATTTTTCGTTTCTACCTAAAGCACGCTCGGAAGATAAGAGATTTGTCAATTATATCACGAAAGCATACGCTGATGAAGGACGAGTATGTGACCGTAACGATGTAAAGCCTCTTGATGCGTGTCCTAGCAAGAAGCCGGTTGGTGTAACAGATAAGATGGCTTTTCTAAGTGTAGAAAAGAAAGAAAAAGGTGAAAAGTGTAGGCATCAAGATGGATCCGAAGTGTGTGATGATAAAAGCCTCTTAGCTGCTCGAAAAGCCTGGAACGGTTATTTGGATTCGAGTAATCAGAGGTTAATGAGTTCAGCAAATATGAATAAAGCCCAGGCAGGATTGACTGAACGGAATAAAGCTTATTTTCGGAACCCTTCAGTTAGGGTAAATTATATAACTGGACCTAGAGTAGATTCTAGGATAAGTGATGGTGGTACAGTAACGGCTAAGAAGCCTAGGAGACATGATGCTACTATTACTAAGAAGCCTGAACCTCATGCTCTTTCGGATGCTACGACTAGCCATGGAAATAGTAGCCATCAGAACCTTAGTAGTGACAGTGATAATAAGGATATAGAAAGTGTCAGTAGTCCACTTATAGGGACTAGTTTATCAACTTCATCGAATGAGCCTCCTAGTGTTTCGACGCCATCGGACCTCGTCACGAAGGTTAAGTTGATTGAAGATGCACAAGGTTGTGCAACTGTAACTGTTCCTATTACGGTTGACTGTCAGTCGAGTGATGATGAGAAGAAAGTGTTTGATGTTAACAGCCAGTCTACAGTGCTGTGTGATGACGATGCTATTGTTGAGCATATGTCTTGTGCCGCGGAAACGGATGCTAATGCGGAACGGAATCATTTAGACGTTGATAATAAACTGGATGTCACTGATGTGACAAATGAGTTACCGACGATGATGAATACTGTTCAAACCTCCTCTGCATCAGGAGATGGAAGGATAAATATTGATCCTACGTCATGCTACTTAAGGTCTTCTGGAGACGATGAAATGTCAAAATTGGAAATCTCACCCTTGCATATTATTTATGGGTCAAAAACTTCTGTTGATAAGTTAGCATCACGGACTTCATGGTATCTGCTGATCGGAGCAAGTGGTGGTGGATTGGCGACTCGTCCCCACGATAGAGAATGTAGTCCTTGGATAGGATATGACCAGTTTTGCGACGTGTTGTTCATGTTCGTATGGGTTAATTGGGTAAGGTTTATACTACCGTTAGGTCATTCCACGATAGATAGGGGAATCAAGGGCCTGATGGGAAAGTATAGGTACCTAGTTAACACGATAGGTCATATCCATGTTGGATGGCGGGTAGGCGTACTGCTGTAAGTCCTACACGTTATTCCGGTGTGGATTAGGGGATAACATGGGAACCCTAAATAAAGTGTCATTAACGCTTGCCCTTTTTGCATGGAGGGATTTTGCGGGCCGGTGTAGAATTCTTTTTGAATGTTTTGTGTTTTTGGAAAATCCCTCCATGTTTACATATTTTTGCTATGACCTGATGGACTTTTTCTCTTGACATTTTTGGTATTTTATTTGATTCCAATTTGAGATTTTATCATTGTATATTGTTATTCTTTCTATATTTGTACTTATATTGAAGTTTTTGTGTTTGCTTCTGAACTGTACATATATTGTTTAAATTTGATATAATATGGCTACCGCCACATTTTTGGATGGACGCGGTGGCTGCTGGACTTAGTGTCACTTACTAGTTATTGTATTGGATACTCTGCGGAGTAATTTAGTCCTGGAAGAAACAAAAATACCAGACGTTTTCTCCTAGAAATTTTGCCCTTTTGATTTGGCTGGGACCTGGATCTAGGAGTAACGTACAGGAGTGTTTCTATTGGAAGCAATTAGGACAGCCACCGTCGAAATAAATCTACACCCCGGTCACCTTCGGGTACCTTCACTTGCATAAACATTTCGTCAGCATCTGCCGATACTGCTTCTGCTTCCTTGCGAAAACGCAATAGTATGCTTACCAGATCAGCGGTGCTGTCCGGCCCTTGATAGATCATATCGTTTAAGGAGATTCCAGCAAACTTAGCAGCACAGTCCAGGACCAGTCTCAACTTGTCTGGTTTCTTGTGGTTCAACGCGGGATGATGGTGTGAATACCACCGGAGACGATAGTCCGACTTTAGATGCAACTCAGGTACCCTTCGCTCATAGCCTTTAGAGACATTATCTTCCATACATTTAGCGTACCTGTCACGTAACCTATCGTCTCTCATCAATCTTCGCTTCAAACTCTGTAATCTACTACTAGCTACCTCGTAATTAGTCCCTTTCGTAGAGGGGTCCTGTTTCCATGGTATCGGAACTACAAAATGGCCATCAACGTAGTGAGTACCTCTCTCCACGATCTCTAGAGCTACCTGGTCTTCTACAGACACTGACTTATCACTGGAATAGACATCAGCAAACTCCACATCATACAGTTTCCGTATCTGGTCCTCCAAAACTTGCACGCTACTAATATGGTTAACAACTCTTTTTCTATATTCCAGGTATGATGTAGGTCCAAATACAGTCCATCTAAGTAGTGTTTTTACCGCATACGGCGCCTTCCTTCCACCTAGCCGTTGCTCTAACACCCAATGTGCTTCTGGCACGTCACAACCGATGAGCATCAAAACGTCTTCAGAGTCTAAACTTTCTACCGGTACATCCTTTAAGTGCGGCCACTTATTTAAATTTTTCATTGCTGACATCGTGGGCTTATGCCTCGGTATACTAGATACGATCATCGCCCCTTCAATCACGATATGTTCCAACTGATCTAAAGAATGCACTTCGAAAGTGGCATTCGTACTTCCTGCCGTTTTGTCACCATTCACAGTCTGTACCACAACTAACTCACAGTTTTCCGGCAACCCAAGCGCTTTTGCGCAAGTTGACGTTATCAATGTAGAATCAGAGCCGTTATCCAAAAGAGCATATCCTATTATCTCGGCTTTTTCCGATTTCACACGTACGGGGATCAATCCTAAGCATACCTGTCTGCTCAGTGACCTAGTAAGTAAACAACAAGGCTGGGAATCACGTTTATCATCCAACCTTTTGATGGTCGAGTCCTCATGCAACAAAACCAGGGGATGAAGTTCTGTTGTACAATTTAACTGTTCTAAAGTAAGAAAAACGTTCTGCATTTTAATTGCCGAATTCGACAACTGTTCAGGATCATTATAGTCCGCATTTCCAGTTCTAAACAAGTCCTCCAAAGTTTCACGGGCTATCACATGCGATTGTCCAAAGAGCTGCTTTAAAATAGCTTTAGCTCTCTTATATCCCACTTGTGGTTCCATTATAAGGCAACATTCAATCGCATTTCTTGCTTTTCCTTTACAGTAATGAATTAAATATAATAAACGCAAATTATCATCCCTTTCTCAGGGTTCTATAAAGGTTTCAAATTGTCTAACGAACCTAAAGTAATCTCGGTGTTTGCCGTCGAAGAATAGGAGTTCAACCTTTGGTAATTCCAAGCCTACTACCGGTGTCCCAAACATCAATTCTTTCCCAGGTACCTTGGAGTTCTCGTCCAAGTCTTGTTCCTTAGTGCCTTCTAAGGGTGACTTACAATAATAAGTATCAAACAAAACATCATTGTTATTTGTGATAAAACCCATTAAATATGAAGTGTCGTAAACGACTTGCCTCGCATTTCGGGATTCTTCATGAGCTTCCACCGTCTTCGCGTTTGTTTTCTTTCGAGAGCTCATAATTAATTGAAATTCAACGGGAAATAAATAACAAATACGAAATATAAAGTTTCCACCTGTAAATCTTCGTCAATAAAATCCAAAAAGATCAGAAGATCGTTTTCCAAAATGCAGTTTGTTTGTATTTGCCAGCAAGATTCTTCTGAAACCATCTCCTGTTGCTTCAAACATTGGTATTGCATCTGTGATTCAATACGCAGTAGGAAGTATGGTCGGAATACATAAATTCAAAATAGTAATAAATTGCAATGAGAAAGTTGTGCTTTACTTAAGTAACAGGCAAATTTCATTCCAAGGCAATCGCTGTAGATGAATTTTCTACCGTAGCAGTTCACTTTGATTCCAGTAGGTGTAGGTCGAACGCGCTATCCCCCGATCCAATATCAAAACACAACAATTCTAGGAGAAAGCGGTCTATTTTTATAATAAAATGGAAATACAAACAGTTACCTGACAATTAATACACCTTCCAAGTCCAAAATACCCTGATGAGTATCCGAATCCAAAAGAATAAGTGATACTAATATTAACTGCCACGATATCAAATCCAAATATGGCCGTAGCCATATTAAATATCAAATTAAACAACATGTGTACAGTTCGAAAGCAAACATAAAAACTTCAATTTAAGTACAAGATATAGAAATAATAACAATATACAATGATAAAATCTCAAAATGGAACCAAATAGACTACCAAAATGTCAACAGAAAGAGTCAGTCATATCATAACACAAATATATATATATATATATATATATATATATATATATATATATATATATATATATGGAGGGATTTTCCAAACAACAAAACAATGAAAAAAGATTCTACAATCGCTTGGTGATATGTGAACGAAATGACAGAATGAGTGTCGACAGGCTAATTGTATCGAGTGATGTGATGTGAACATGATTAACCAGTGCCGCTGAGTCCAACTGAATTGGACAACTTCAAAGACTGTTGATGCACTAATATTCCTGGTAATGTGAGGAAATTCTGACTTCTATACAGAGGTACGAGACAAAACAAACGTGGCTGGAAATTGTACAAAATGCAGCCACAGTTAAATAGATATCGTGTAAGTTTAACATTCCCGATACCAGTCATATGTATTTACGTAATGATGAATACGTAAGTAATCAACGACACACGTAGGGTGTAATTTAAGGAGTATTCTATCAAATACGCATACCAAATCAAAGATGGATTAGGCGATACCTACAAATGAACGATATTATATGAATTTACAAGGACTACATGCATCTTAGTGATTGTTTCATTTTGTCAATCTGTCATATTTGCAACGAATGGTCTGTGGCTAAGTGGATTAAATAGTTTGGAAAGAAATCTGGAGTTGTGGGAAATAATAATGTCTTAAAATAGACACATTCATTGGAACAAGTTTAAATGTTAATTGGTATCTTGAGATATTACTGCGTTGTACTGTATTGTATGCCTAAAAATACAATACCTGGACGAATTATTTGTAAATTTCTCGTCAAGTGGGAAAATATTCCAACTGTATGAAGTGATACGTCAATCTTAACAAATCAAGATATATGCATTCTCCGGATCACATCATATCCAACAATACTAACGATGATAATTATATCGACGACTTGAATAGTAATGAAAATATTACTGGTGATAATGATCATAGTAATAATCAATGACGATTACCACAAACATACACGTCATACAGCTAATCAACGTGCATCCACTAATATTAGGCGTAAATGTTCGATATTCATAGTAGGCGAGTCGCCCACCACTACGATTCAAATCTATGGGTGGAAAAACAATAACGAATAAGGTCGAAACGATCAAACGTTTATTCTACTGAACGACATCAAAATCCTAAGGTTTCAAATGGACAATCTGAATTTTTTTACAAACAACATGATTGTTTACATTGACTTTGGTAAAACAAGAAACATAAGAAAATGCAATCACCAGGGCTTCTCTTCGAAATTAAGGCTAGATTTTTCAGAATTTTCCACAATTTTCTTTGTTTCACCACCTCTACTTCTCACTGTGACCATCGTCGTCAGTAATGGTTCTCGTAATTGTTCTCTTGCGTGTTTCTGTGGGAGATTCATCTTCGGATGGAGTCTCTTCAATCTTTCTTGTCTTCACAGTTTTCTTCTCTTGCACTGTCTTCTCCGAATCTCCTTCCCCTGGCTCTACGATTACTTTCTTTTTCACAGTTCTTGATCTTTCGCCACCACCGCTTATTTCTCCTCTGATTACACCACCACCTATTGAAGCACCGATTCCACCGTCAGCTGTTCGTTTCACTTTTAAAAGGTCGGCTATGCCTCGATAATCTCCACGGGCGAAATTTATGACATTTCTAGCAGCCGCAGCACCATCAACAGCTAGTCCTGCTTTCGCGCCTATTCCACTGCCAATGCCCAAACCTGCTTTCGCGCCTATTCCACTGCCAATGCCCAAACCTCCTTTTGCGCCTAACACACCACCAATGCCCAAACCTGTTCCGACACCTACATCGCCAATCTCTACACCTGAGTCGACAGCATCTGAAAATGCAAAATCATGGTTAATGCAATAGTTAGTACTGTTTGAGCAGTGTGTTGAGGCGAGGACAAAACAAACAAGTTACCTAATCAGGTTTTCTCCTTACTTACCTCCAGTTTGAACGCAAAGATATGCCGAGGAGATCGTTATGAATAAAATCTATTGAAAGGGTCGAAGAGAGTATTGGCTAGTTAAAATGGAGCAATCTTACTAACCTGTATCAGTGACATTGTCTAGATCGTCAGAAAGCTTGTATTGTGTGTGAACATTTATTGAGAGTCTTGGAGAGAATTTATACTCTTTTTCCATGCTTTTTACAAGGTTACAATCGATCGAATTACTAACAACATATGTCACAATTTACACTACATATGATCGTGAACTATGGGGAAAAGTGGTAATAACTGGGTTTTATAATGCTTTTCTGAAATGTGAAATGTGCATTATTCCGTTGTGACAAGTACTGTTGTTTGATCAGTTTGTCCCTTGAATGAAATCATTGATTGTATTGTCATACTTTGAAAGCTTGTGTCAGTGATGTAATGCAGTGACTGTGCATGATTTTGCCGATTTTTCTATCACTAGTGCTAAATGTATTTTGGTGAGGAGGGCTTCCTAAAAGTAGAACTGATTAGCTGTTTCTCTCACTACACTCAATCTATTACGATGATAATACGCTCACACCAAAAACTATTACATTTTGTTTAATTTTTAGCTTGAGAACTAGTTGAAGCATCGGACAGATATTCTGTCGCAGTTCGAGACTACTCAACAGCATACAACTCTGTTTCATGCAGATAGAAGGGAATATACAATAAGGACTCGTTCGGCCTAAGTAGTGTTTCATACCATAAATTCACTAACAAATCCATTTTTCTACATTCAGTTAATCAAGACAAGTGCCCTACTCACTCATTCATGTCTCACATGATAATTCTGACCTTGTTACAGAGCAGACTGTAACAATCGGCTGGATTGTTACTGTTTTGCAGATTCGGAATCGCAACAAAGTATGTGCAATCCAGATAGTCTGTCAGCATAACCGACTCCTTATCGAAGAAATATTAGAATTAACTAGTTTTATATTTGTTGCTTGAATCTTCCCATTGATGTTTGAGACTACAATTGATCAGTCTCTTTGGAAAATGTGTATTGTGTGCGGATCACCTCGATATTGTCTTGATTCCACTGCTAGTCACAATCCGTTTCGGCTAAGAGTTCTTAGAAAACTTGGATACAATAAATCTCACATACGTACTGGCTGTGACATTGTTTTGTTTAATGCACATTTACAATCTGACGAAATTTGGAAGCAAAGCAGCAAGTTTTTATCTAGTATGCGTGAGTAGATCCCACGAGAATCGCCTTTGTTTGTGTGTTTTATTGAGAGTGATACATCTGCATGGTGTGAGTAGATTTATTTCACGGACAGATATTGACAGTTTGTGAGCATTGTTCAACTACTAGAGTCAGTGTTATAAATCGACAATCAGTTGGTGACAAACTATCACAGGACAAAAGAAAACGCATAGTTGAGATGCTCAACGTACGATTGGTGTTATTGACTGAGGAAAATCTTGCTAGTCTATCAGCTGAGGCAATATACCTAGAATACCATCTACAGTTTAGTCAACATACACAAACTGTGTTAGTAATTCTCACCACACAAATTCACCTGCATATATGTATGAACTCAAATTGGGGATAAACTACAATGATAAAGTTGTGCTCCACCTACATAATGGGCAGTAACATGCCAAGGTCGTCAATGGATGTTGTTCAGTGTTATTATATAGCAACATTGTGATCCCGAAACATGAGGAATACATTGTTCTCTCTCATTGGAGTTTTGAAAGCGCAACACTTCTGTTGTCAACAAGCCAGTGACGGTTTATTTTGTGTAAATCATCCAGTGACTCCACGAACAGAACGCGATTGGTTGAATTGAAAAATTCATTATCACAAAGAATTGTACCAGTGGTTGTTACTGAACTTCTTGTTTGTTCGTACTTCTGCACACACTTTCTGCTTGTTTGGTTTTCATCTTGTTTATACTACTCATTGTATCTTCGCCAATTTTTACTGTCACGATTACGGTATTCTTTCGGTACCACGAAATCGCCAGCAAATATTCACCTTCGTTTGGTTTACGACGAAGTAATCATCAGTGATAGGAACGAAATTGGTTTCTGGTGGTTTTCATACATAATCTAGACTTGAGTCACTGTGGTGTTTGAATGAACTAGTAACTTCTTGTTGTTGTGGAATGCTTGATTTCGAATTCTAAATACAATACATTCGTTGTTGCAGTTCTTCAATTCTTGATTCATATACTTCTAAATACTACACTGGCGTCGCGAGCAGGATCTTGTAATGGAACAGCTAGATATTCATTCTACTTCTGAAGCTTTTGAAGATTATTTGGAAATGTTTGAAATCTGGAGTATGACCAGGAAAGATGTCAAAGAAGATAAAATTGTTGCTCATTTCCTAACATTCATCGGAAAAGAAGCGTACAGCTTATTAAAAACCTTGGCATATCCAGAAAAACCTATTTCACTTCCCTATGCAATGCTAAAGGAGTTATTATTGAATCATGTAAAGTGCCCTGGCTTTGAATGCCGTGAAAGAGCGAAATTTCATAAGATGATTCGTCAAGATGACCAAAATGTTAAGGAATTTATTCTTGAATTGCAGAAACAGGCTGTCAAATGTAATTTTGGCGATCAACTTCATGTGCAGCTGAGAGACCGATTAATTGCAGGAATTAACATACCTAGTTTGGAAAGAGAGCTGTTAAGAATGTCAGACTGTTCCTTTCAAGATGTTAGAACTGCGTGCATTAACTACGAGGCGTTGAATGAACTTGATATTCAGTCGATGAAGATTTCCAATACTTTGATTAGTTGTCATGATGAAAAGCAATCTCAGGGTCAATCAAAATTGTGTTCGTTTAACAGAGGTTCCTATTCTCGTGTAAAAATGAACGGTGTCTCAAAAAAGAATTACAAAGGAAATCAAAAAGGTGAGACCAAGTTTGGCAAATGTTTATCATGTGGAAAACTTCATTCTCGTTATTATTGTACATTTCGTAATGCTAAATGTTTTAGATGTGGTAAGATAGGGCACATTCAAGCAGTATGCAAAGCTACTGTTCATTTTGCCTCAAGTAGTGCTAAAGCTTGTAATTTAGATTCCAATAATTCAGCTAATCCTAATGATCATTTATCTTTAACTACCATTTCGAAAGGTAATGCTTATATTCAAAAGCGACTATATACATCACTTGGTTCATTTCATGACTTTATTGTGGACACAGGAAGTATAGAGTCCATTATTTCATTCAAGAACCTGAAATCGTTAGATCCGAACGTTGTGATACGACCCACTGATGTATCAATATTGGGGATTACTGGACACAAACTGCCTATACGAGGATGTTGTGAATTGCTAATAAGAGATGATAATTCCTCATATATACCTTGTGAATTTTTAGTTAGTGAAACAGGACTGTCAATACTGGGTTTAAAGAATTTGAGAAGACTTAAAGTGGATTTGTCTTTCCCAGTTTCTAAAGAAAATTCTGATGCTTTACTTAAAGATTTGATAGCCACGTGTGCTAAGGGCAATGGAAGTATGAAAATGGTTCAGCACGGGAGTGCCAAGCAAATTCAACATGTTGACTACATTTCTCGACAGTCATTAAATGCAGATATTTGTCGTACAGCAAAGAATTGCGAAAAGTGTCATAAGCTGAAAAATCAGCATTCGAGGTTGAGTGATTCTATTGCCGCCTCAACATTTAATGAGCTGGAGAGGGGAGTAGATACCTTTCTACTGCAATATAGAAATGCCAGACATTCAGTGACGAAAGAGACTCCATCAAAACTATTAAAAGGAAGAATTCTTCGGTCGAATATGAGATGTTTGGAGTCTGCAGAAGTTACATATTATCGTGGCAATGATCTTCGACCATCCACGGGGATTGTTCTGAAGAATGTCGGGAAATCTATGGTGCGACTTCTAGATATCAATGACTTAAGTACACACAATCGACATGTTGATCAAATACAATTCCAAGAGCCAGGTGAGTCTGTTCCAATTTCGGTTGTTAATTCTAATACTAATGAGAGCATTCTAGATAATACAGAGTCTTTATCCAATACACTGTCGGACAGACACAGGATGAATTCGAGAAGAAGACGTACAACTGATTACAGACATATACATTCCAATTTAAGCGGTGGCGGATGTGGTGTTTGAATGAACTAGTAACTTCTTGTTGTTGTGGAATGCTTGATTTCGAATTCTAAATACAATACATTCGTTGTTGCAGTTCTTCAATTCTTGATTCATATACTTCTAAACATCACAGTCACTACAAACTATTCACGCAACATGTTACTTGGACAGAGTTACCACATATTTATCTCGCAAAAGATAGGACATGGATGTGCTTTGTGACTGAATTGAGGTTCCCGTACATTGGCCGAAATAAAACATTGGTGGCAACCAGCCAGATGTTTTGTATATTATGACAGCGTTAAACAAGGAGGTTTTCACACATCACACACGTGGACGGTGTTATTCTCCCACACTCACATCACACTATCGAAAATAAACATGCGGCATTATGATGATTGTAGACAACAACGGTTCCGTTGTACATTATTCCGTGTGAAATTCGACTTCGAAATAAAATATTCCTGTTTGTGCCGACGTAGTTCTTCTTGAGTTGAAGACTGACCCAAGAGTGACTACCAGATTACGAATTGCACATTTCTGGCTGTTACGAGTTCGTGTTCGAAATACAAAGACTCTTGATTATCGCAAGATTCAAATGAGAATCACCTGTTTGTCCATGAACTGGCCACAACCTTTCTTGAAAATGCTTTCTAAGATATGAGACAATGTCTGCAGTGACCGCTTATTCTTTACTCGAATGTAAAATTTTCTTGTTTCTTTGAAGAGGGAATGATTTAATAAAAAGAATTATCGAAAGGATGCATTCAAAAAAACCTTGACCCTGTCGATGCAGACCACTGGAAATACAAACGCATCCTATATGTATGGCTAAGCTGGATAGATAGACAAAAGAATTTTCATCGTCGATCCACCCAAATCAGACAACTCAACAACATCCTAAGTTATCGTGAATCAATCGGAATATCAATGATAACTGAAGTACAACTGAGTTCCAACAATTATTTTGACAGAGTCGAAACGAGAATAATTCGGATTCGATAAATAATTGAGACTGAATGCATCTAAAGTTGCTCACAATTTCTAGTGACGTACGCCAATCGAGAGTTCCATAATGAGAAAGACTGTTTTTGAGAAACAGATGAACCATTACACATAGGAAAATCAAATGGCACTTGCTTTGTAACAGGGGATCCAACATTCAGTTTGGCTGCTTCAGTCCCAAAGAGCATTGAGCTTGACTTCCCTTCACGAGTGTTCGACATCACGAGTGATGCACCAAAATATCTTCAGAAACGATAATTGAAATCCACGAAACGTTAGTCAAAAGACTTCGATCTTTTGGTATTTGTATAGAACTGCAGGATCCAAACTGAGGTTTGGACTGAGGAATAACTGTCTACACGGTTTAGATACGCGCCTTACTCAGTTGAAACCAAAACTAGTGATTTGGGTAAATAACGTTTCTAATATTCATCATAAATATCAATTTACATCATTACCTAAACAAGTATTACCACTCAATTATTCCATCAACAACTGTTCAATTATTCAAATCAACAGCAACAAATAAATGATGTTCTATCCCTCCTGGCTAGATCAGATTCGTTCGACAGATAATATTTGGCTGCTTTATAAAACAGAGTGTTTCCTACTCTGGAAGAGTATATGATGAAAACTAGCATCGACCAGGCTACGCTTCATGCTGAGTCATGAATGCACATTGTTGAGACGTTTCCAGATGAAACGAATCAACCGTCTAGTGGTTTCTAGTTCGCATTAACCTTCGTCTTATTTCATCTCCTGACAGAAATTGACTTTGGACTAGCAAACTGTCGTTATCAACAGTATCTATGTGAACTAAATGACAGAATGAGTGTCGACAGGCTAATTGTATCGAGTGATGTGATGTGAACATGATTAACCAGTGCCGCTGAGTCCAACTGAATTGGACAACTTCAAAGACTGTTGATTCATCGACCACGAGAAAGCATTCGATAGCGTGGACAGGAAAACACTATGGAGGCTTCTTCGACACTACGGTGTGCCTGAGAAAATAGTCAACATCATACGGAACTCTTATGATGGATTCAACTGCAAAATCGTACACGAAGGACAGCTAACAGACTCTTTTGAGGTGAAGACCGGTGTCAGGCAAGGTTGCTTACTCTCACCCTTTCTCTTTCTCCTGGTCATCGACTGGATTATGAATACGTCAACATTTGGAGGGAAGCACTGTATCAACTGGTCAGTTAGGACGCAGCTGGAAGATCTGGACTTCGCAGATGACTTGGCTCTTCTATCGCACACACAACAACAAATGCAAGAGAAGACGACCAGTGTAGCAGCAACCTCTGCAGCAACAGTAGGTCTCAACATACATAAAGGAAAAAGCAAAATTCTCTGATGCAACACAATATGCACCAACCAAATCACTCTTGATGGAGATGCCTTGGAGGACATTAACAACTTTACATATCTGGGCAGCATCATCAACAACCAAGGTGGATCCGATGCAGATGTGAGGGCACAGATTGGCAAAGCAAGGTCTGCATTTCTACAGTTGAAAAATATCTGGAACTCCAAACAACTTTCAACCAAAACCAAAATCAGGATTTTCAATACAAATGTCAAGACAGTTCTACAGTATGGAGCGGAAACCTGGAGAACTACGAAAGCCATCATTCAGAAGATACAAGTGTTTATTAACAGTTGTCTACGCAAAATACTTCGTATTCGTTGACCAGACACCATTAGCAACAACGAACTGTGGGAGAGAACAAACCAGATTCCAGTGGATGAGGAAATCAGGAAGAAGCGGTGGAAGCGGATAGGACACACACTACGAAAAGCACCTAACTGCGTCACGAGACAAGCCCTCACATGGAACCCTCAAGGCAAAAGGTAAAGAGGAAGGTCAAAGAATACATTACGCCGAGAAATAGAGAAAGATATGAGAGGAATGAACAAACATTTGACAGAACTGGAGAGGGAAGCCCAGGACAGAGTTGGTTGGGGAAGACTGGTGTGCGGCCTATGCTCCATTGGGGGTAACAGGCGTAAGTAAGTAAGTAAGTACTTATTTTACACGAACATGTCTTCAGTAAACGACACAAATCTCTCAGAAGTGACGTCCATGAGGTCCCTTAATATTTCTATTCCTCCATTTAGGGTCACTGACACACAATTTTGGTTTATTAGACTTGAAATTTACTTTTTGTCCGACCGCATTTATTCACAACGAGACAAATTCGGCTATGCATGCTCACTGCTTTCAGATGAAGTGGCAGATAATGTACGAGAAGTCCTAGCTAACCGGAATGCTGGAAAGCCATTTGACGTGTTAAAACAGGCCGTAATAAAATGGGTCTCGTTAACCGACAAACAAGCGATCGAACAGCATAGGTAATAGGTGACTGGACTCCATCACAACTGAAGAATTATGTGAGAAGAATAATAGGTGACAGAAAGATAGGCGGAAACACATTTTATCAGTTATGGCTTCATCGACTCCCTCCGAATGTGCATCAGATACTCGCAGTTGGAGATAGCGATGCCGACATAGATCACATGGGAGAAATAGGCGATAGAATCTATGAAAGAACGAAAACACCGATTCCACAGGTGCATCACATATCAGAAAATTATGAAATCGAAGAGTTAAGAAACGTGCTTCGTATTTTACATAAGAGCACGGCGCCTGAACCCAAAAAGGTTAAACATTGCGAAACAAGAATTCTACGAGATGATGAAACTTGGTATAATACGACCATCTAGTAGTCCATGGGTATCTCCGTTACACATGGTGCAAAAAAAGAATGGAGAGTAAACACCATGCGGATATTACAGAGCACTCAATACACATACTGTGGCAGATGGATATCCAGTGCTATATATCCACGACATTACTAACAGCATGGAAGGCACCATGATCTTGGCTAAGATGGACCTTGCTAGAGCCTTTTACCACATTCCTGTGGCACAGGAGGAAATACCGAAGACGGCCGTAATCACTACATTCGGATTATTTGAATTTTTGCGAATGCCTTTCGGATAGACTAGAGACCATTATTTACAATTAACCATTAAACGCAAGAGAGCCTAACATCACAAAAGGAGGGAGGGTGGTGTATCTGACCAGCATTCATGACGGTGGGGCGATAACCTCAATCTACCCATGTCTGTGTGGCAGAACATTTTGTTTGCTTACGGCTCCTTACGATATAGCAGGATGTAACAAATCAGTGATATTGATGTTACATTTCCTTGTTAACCTCGTCTAAAACTCATGTCTGTAACCTTGCACTGGTTTTCACTTACTACTAAGAAATCCTATTACAAGCTGGTCTGGACAACTATACTAAAAAAGAGCTCATTCATAACTTCTTGAGCCTCAGAGTTAAAAATAAAATGAATAAATAAAGCGAAAAATTATATCACTGAGCCTCTTTATTATATTTTGTAAATCAACATTATTACTAACAACTTGATTCTTCTGAATTTCCTCTATTCATTCGACTAACTTCTCATTAGTTATCTCACTACTGAATTGTCTTCATTAACCTACATAAGTGCAGGTGTACAGTTAGTGTTCTGATATAATGAAAAAGTCTGAGTAAACATACCTTTGTTTTATCCATAAACGTATGTGCAAAGCCATTGTTCGGCTTTGAACATGAATATTTTCTGTTCCGCTCCTCGTCCCGTTTTCTTTATTCCTCTTTTTTCAGAACCTTATTCCAATCCACATATATTAGTCTGGATATTTGCAGTAGACTTGGTTACCTTACCCAAGAACATGTGAAATCATTAGCTGACGAATATCAACCAGACCTTTGTACATTTATCGCATCAATTCTTGTTATATGAAAACCCATCAGTACCATGAATCGTTTCTCAGTCCATAAGATGATTGTCGTAACGCAACCTTCGTAACTTGCGCCAATTATTCGCATTGTACATTCCATCTTTAAGAAAACAATGAATCTTGTGAAATGTTTCAGTAACTGTATACCGTTTTAAAAAACAAATATATTGCTAATCTTAACATTTTGATCTTGCCTGTAAATTGGCATGTCTCTTGTAACATGTTTGTTATTTGAGAATAAATTATTATTATTATTATTATTATTATTAACTAGTGCGGCTCAAACCCTCAGGCGATTCATCGACCAGGTTGTTAGAGGTTTGCCAGGCGTATGTGCTTACATCGACGACATACTTGTCTCCTTCATTCCCCACGTCCCGAAAGTCTGGTTGGCGGCCGTGGAGGCTCAATTAGAGATCCACCGCATTACGAGCCAGCAGCAGAATTATGCCTATGCTCTTGAGTCTCTACCTGTGGACTACATAACTGCTGTCCGTTAGGTCGCCCTCAATTCTCACGTGCCAGATTTCTAAGGTCTGAAGGGGGCGATTCTCACACAACTCCTCCCATCGAGGGAGGAATGTCCGAGGACTTGAACAGCATGTCACCTCCCAGGTGATGCCAAGCCGAGCCACCACCTCGGGCACCTGCACTCCTTGGCAGGACCTACGACAGCTGACTCTGAATGAGGGATAGAACGGTGGCTCGTTCCCTGCAAGCACATATTTAGCCTACGATCACAGCTCTGCTCGAGGACGCACGTGGTTTCCACCATAGCAGTCAAACTTCAAGCGAGGACTAGCATGCGAGACAGCTATATGGTTGCCTTAGCGTCACGTACGAACGTAGGCCCAAATGCCAGTCTCTCCCAGGCTCAAGGAGGTCGGGATTGTTACATTCATAACCGTTTCAAGTTTCGACACCGTTCTTTTATTCCAGAACTCCACGCTCCCTGAGCCAGATCACGATGACGCAAGGCGTCGAGTATCCGCCACAAGCGGGCAGCTTCAAAGCCACGCCGAAAGGTGGCTTCGGAAGCCAACAAAATAAACCACTCGGGGAGATTCCATTGATGACTAGCCATGTAGTACACCATATCGTCACCCACGGACCACAAGTCACGGCAAAACCTCGCCGACTGACACTGAGCAAATCATTATTTGCTAAACGTGAGTTTGACAATCTACTAACTATTGGTATTTTTCGTCCTTCTCACAGTCCCTGGGCTTCACCTCTCCACAGAGTTCGCAAAATGGATGGGATACGTTGGCGACCATCCGGCGACATCAAAGTATTAAACATAGCCACACGTTTTGATAGCTATCCTACTCCCCTCACATATATGGAATCGTGGCATCACTCAACGGCATGACTATTTATTTCAAGAATGATCTGGTACGAGCATGTCATCAAGCCTTAGTCGCTCTTGAAGATTTTGAGAAAATTGCTATCACAACTTCCTTCTGTCTGTTTGAGTTCCTACGAATGCCGTTTGGATTACGGAATATTGCTCAAAATTTCCAGTTTTATCGATAGCATAGTACGAGACTTTGCTTTTGTTCACGTCTATATTGATGACCTGTTAATTGCACCATCAAACGTAGATGAACATTATTAGCATCTCACACTGTTATTCCAACATACATCGCATAATGGAATAAAAGTTAACCAATACGTGGTATTCCTTACAAATTAGAATTTAGGGATGCCGCGCGTACTGCATTTTCAGAGGTAAAAAAGCTTTATTTCAAGCCACGCTCCACGCTCATCCTTGACCATCAGCCACGCTCAGTATAGCAGTTGATGCACCAAATTTCCTATAGGAGCCGTTATGCAACAGAACATCTCTGGAAGTTAGCAACTCCTTGAATTTTTTTCTCGACGCCCCACTCCCATGGATACAAGATATAGCGCTTTTGGTCGAGAATTGATAGCAGCCTATTGTGCCATCAAACACTTCTGGTACCCAGTAGAAGGTCGGGACTTTATCCTCTTCATCGACCGTAAGCTTCTAACGTATGCTTTGCATACCATGTCTGACCGCTTCACACCACGCGAGTGCAGACAATCTGACTATATCTCTCAGTTCACTACAGACCTTTGCCACATTAAAGGCGAGTCGAACTATGTTGCTGACGCTCTGTCACGTATGCGGGTGAATGCAGTTACTTTACCGGTGCTTGGTCTCCCTGCTATGGCTGCAGCCTAAGCAAGCGATCCCTCCTGTACAGAAGCACAACTATCTATACCCCTTCAGTGCTGGAAAGTGACCTCAGATACTGGCTCAGATACTATCGTATGTGATACTTTGGCTGGTCTTCCTCGAACCATAGTACCATCTGCTTATGGCTATCTTCGATGACCCTCATGGATTGTCTCATCCAGGTGTCGCAGTCACACACCCGATAGCTACACAATTCGTCTGGCCGTCTATAGATAAAGATGACCGTATGTAGGTCAAACAGTGCTCAAAATACTTTTGTTATTTTGCGTCACCCGAGCGATCAGTATTTACGGAGGAATGTACTCTCTTATTTCCCGCTTCATGTAACAGATATAACTTCATGAAGTTGTGGCGGAATACTTTTCTGGAGAGAACGCGATTGGTGAAATGGAAACATTTATTATTATAACTAATGGTATCAGTGATTGTTTTACTGTACTCTTTTGTTCATCTGTACCGAAATCCTTTATCTTCCTGGTCACGTGACCCTGACATTGATCATGTTGCCTCGCTAGTATCGCCTCTAATATTAGTTAGGATCTTGATGTTCTTTCAGTAACACGAGATCACCAACAAATATATCTGTTACTCCAATCACGACAGCTCTTCTCACTTCTGGCTGCCAACGGATTTAACTTGGCTATTCGCTGTACAATTCCCGATAAAATGATTACCAAAACTTTACTCACAAATTTTCCGAAGCTCCGTCCACCAACAGTGTGAAATGAGATTTATTCATTCATGAGGATGCAGTAGTGAATCCTTGTTTACTCTGGCAATATTTCATCAATCCCGTGGCATTATTCCTCGTTCCAACTCGTACTCGTATTTCGGTTTCATCATTTTCTTCTGTTGTAATAATTCGTTCAGTCCAGTGTTCTCATGGAGACACGTGTGAACAAGCATATGATGAAAACTAGCATCGACCAGGCTACGCTTCATGCTGAGTCATGAATGCACATTGTTGAGACGTTTCCAGATGAAACGAATCAACCGTCTAGTGGTTTCTAGTTCGCATTAACCTTCGTCTTATTTCATCTCCTGACAGAAATTGACTTTGGACTAGCAAACTGTCGTTATCAACAGTATCTATGTGAACTAAATGACAGAATGAGTGTCGACAGGCTAATTGTATCGAGTGATGTGATGTGAACATGATTAACCAGTGCCGCTGAGTCCAACTGAATTGGACAACTTCAAAGACTGTTGATGCACTAATATTCCTGGTAATGTGAGGAAATGCTGACTTCTATACAGAGGTACGTGACAAAACAAACGTGGCTGGAAATTGTACAAAATGCAGCCACAGTTAAATAGATATCGTGTAAGTTTAACATTCCCGATACCAGTCATATGTATTTACGTAATGATGAATACGTAAGTAATCAACGACACACGTAGGGTGTAATTTAAGGAGTATTCTATCAAATATGCATACCAAATCAAAGATGGATTAGGCGATACCTACAAATGAACGATATTATATGAATTTACAAGGACTACATGCATCTTAGTGATTGTTTCATTTTGTCAATCTGTCATATTTGCAACGAATGGTCTGTGGCTAAGTGGATTAAATAGTTTGGAAAGAAATCTGGAGTTGTGGGAAATAATAATGTCTTAAAATAGACACATTCATTGGAACAAGTTTAAATGTTAATTGGTATCTTGAGATATTACTGCGTTGTACTGTATTGTATGCCTAAAAATACAATACCTGGACGAATTATTTGTAAATTTCTCGTCAAGTGGGAAAATATTCCAACTGTATGAAGTGATACGTCAATCTTAACAAATCAAGATATATGCATTCTCCGGATCACATCATATCCAACAATACTAACGATGATAATTATATCGACGACTTGAATAGTAATGAAAATATTACTGGTGATAATGATCATAGTAATAATCAATGACGATTACCACAAACATACACGTCATACAGCTAATCAACGTGCATCCACTAATATTAGGCGTAAATGTTCGATATTCATAGTAGGCGAGTCGCCCACCACTACGATTCAAATCTATGGGTGGAAAAACAATAACGAATAAGGTCGAAACGATCAAACGTTTATTCTACTGAACGACATCAAAATCCTAAGGTTTCAAATGGACAATCTGAATTTTTTTACAAACAACATGATTGTTTACATTGACTTTGGTAAAACAAGAAACATAAGAAAATGCAATCACCAGGGCTTCTCTTCGAAATTAAGGCTAGATTTTTCAGAATTTTCCACAATTTTCTTTGTTTCACCACCTCTACTTCTCACTGTGACCATCGTCGTCAGTAATGGTTCTCGTAATTGTTCTCTTGCGTGTTTCTGTGGGAGATTCATCTTCGGATGGAGTCTCTTCAATCTTTCTTGTCTTCACAGTTTTCTTCTCTTGCACTGTCTTCTCCGAATCTCCTTCCCCTGGCTCTACGATTACTTTCTTTTTCACAGTTCTTGATCTTTCGCCACCACCGCTTATTTCTCCTCTGATTACACCACCACCTATTGAAGCACCGATTCCACCGTCAGCTGTTCGTTTCACTTTTAAAAGGTCGGCTATGCCTCGATAATCTCCACGGGCGAAATTTATGACATTTCTAGCAGCCGCAGCACCATCAACAGCTAGTCCTGCTTTCGCGCCTATTCCACTGCCAATGCCCAAACCTGCTTTCGCGCCTATTCCACTGCCAATGCCCAAACCTCCTTTTGCGCCTAACACACCACCAATGCCCAAACCTGTTCCGACACCTACATCGCCAATCTCTACACCTGAGTCGACAGCATCTGAAAATGCAAAATCATGGTTAATGCAATAGTTAGTACTGTTTGAGCAGTGTGTTGAGGCGATGACAAAACAAACAAGTTACCTAATCAGGTTTTCTCCTTACTTACCTCCAGTTTGAACGCAAAGATATGCCGAGGAGATCGTTATGAATAAAATCTATTGAAAGGGTCGAAGAGAGTATTGGCTAGTTAAAATGGAGCAATCTTAATAACCTGTATCAGTGACATTGTCTAGATCGTCAGAAAGCTTGTATTGTGTGTGAACATTTATTGAGAGTCTTGGAGAGAATTTATACTCTTTTTCCATGCTTTTTACAAGGTTGCAATCGATCGAATTACTAACAACATATGTCACAATTTACACTACATATGATCGTGAACTATGGGGAAAAGTGGTAATAACTGGGTTTTATAATGCTTTTCTGAAATGTGAAATGTGCATTATTCCGTTGTGACAAGTACTGTTGTTTGATCAGTTTGTCCTTTGAATGAAATCATTGATTGTACTGTCATACTTTGAAAGCATGTGTCAGTGATGTAATGCAGTGACTGTGCATGATTTTGCCGATTTTTCTATCACTAGTGCTAAATGTATTTTGGTGAGGAGGGCTTCCTAAAAGTAGAACTGATTAGCTGTTTCTCTCACTACACTCAATCTATTACGATGATAATACGCTCACACCAAAAACTATTACATTTTGTTTAATTTTTAGCTTGAGAACTAGTGAAGCATCGGACAGATAT
>OX103973.1:23351416-23390612 GCA_944470395.2 Schistosoma turkestanicum
CACCCAAATCAGACAACTCAAAATCTTCAGTTATCGTGAATCAACCAGAATATCAATGATAACTGAAGTACAACCGAGTTCCAACAACTATTTTGACAGAACCGAAATGAGAAGAATTCGGAGTAAATAAAATAACTGAGACTAAGTGCACCTGAAGTGGCTCATAATTTCTAGTAAACCTACGCCAATCGAGAGTTCCACAATGAGAATGATTGTTTTGTGAGAAACAGATGACAAACAATGTACAAATGACTGCATCAAAAAAGTACCTGTCTATGTTGTGGGCAGCCGGTATGTGACATCCGCCCTCATACTCGTAACAGCACATGAAACTAAATTAGTCATGATCATATCCTTCCTAAACCCCCTAAACGCTTCTTCTATCTCTACGACTAGGTGGCCATATAAGGGATTCCCACTCTGAGGCAGCTTGGGATGATATTCAAGAAGCTGTGTACCCTGCAGTGATATTTGCTGGTGAGGTAAACCGAAAGGTTTTGCAGGAGCAGTAGCATCTACCGAACTGATAGATGCTCGGAAACGCATCCCGTCTGGCTTTGAACATGATCAGGAACGTAGTGAGCCTAAGCGCAAGCTGATAAAAAGACTACGCCATGATCGCGAACATTGGTGGTTAGCTGAGGCGAGAGAGATGGAAAAGGTAGCGGCAATGGGTAACAGTAGACAACAAATCCGACTTATCAAGGAAACGTTTACTATGAATCCAACTGTTAGCGAAACTATCTCGCAAAAAGATGGGATCGTCATTCATTCTCAACCCTGATGATTGTAATGATGGGCAGAATTGTTCAGCGGTCAATTAGACTGGACTTCAGCGAAACGTCGATTACTCACGATCTGGAGTTGCTTTGTGAAATATATGTGAAGTGTGATACAGTTATGTTATTAGTCTTCATTGTACCATTTCAATGTGGTCTTCAATTTGTGTTCACCGACTGGTTTGTCGTGAAAAACAAATACCTTTAGAATCGATCAATTTCTAAATGTAACAGACGTAGTAATGAGAGTTGTAATCATGCAGCCATACTTCTGTTTAAAGAAGGAAGGAAAAACATGAAGAGTGATTGAAGAATTTAGGAAACGAAAATGGCCTTTCCGAACAGTAAATGAACATTATTTACTCATTTAACCAGTTGGTAATAACTCAACAACTTGATTGACGATGTATGGTTATCTTTCAAAGCCAATCAAGTACGAGTGAAACGAAGAGTTTTCAACGGGATTTTCAATGTTGGCTTCATTGCTCAGATTTAAGTAGATTGTAAGTAAATACCGATTACACATACGTGCACAACTTTGCGAAACACTTTTGTTATTATACGTCACTCGAGTGATCAGTGTTTACGGAAGAATGAACTTTCTTGTTTCCCGCTTCTTGTAACAGCTTTAACTTCATGCAATTGTAGTGGAATACTTTTCTGAAGAGAAAGCAATTGGTGAAATGGAAGCATTCATTATTGTAACCAGTGGTACCAGTGATTGCTTTACGGCTTCCTGATTACGTGACCCTTACATTGTCCATGTTGTTACGGGAGAAATGAAGACATTTTGCTGATCAAAACCTTTGTATAAATATCATTAATTTCACTGTGTTTTTTGGGTATATTTGTTTTACTTAACTTATGAACTTGTTTGAATTATTATTTTCTGCCATTTTGGACTCCCGTTTCTCTTGGTTGTTCGTTTGCAGTTTTTTGCCTCAGGAATCTATAAATTAGAAGGTAATTGTAATTATTATAATTATTGTTGTTAGAATGACATTGGTCGTCTATTTGTAATAAACGAACGACATTTTGGTCGATTATTTTGAATTAAGAATAAAATTTGGTACCTACTTTGGAGTTTCGTTTTGATATAATCTTTAAATTCGTGAATTGCAAATAGATCGACAACTGTGCTTCTAAGGATCAAGGAGCAAAAAATTGGACGTAACAAAAGTTCTTCTAATTTTATTTGGTCGTTGGATACTTTGGACACTTCAATTTTGGTTCTTTGGTCATTGGATACTTTTGGACATTTGGGTCCAAAAGTTCTTCAAAATTTTGCTTTTGTCGTTGGATACCCCGAGACATTTTGGCTCCAAGATATTTTGCGTCAAAATTTTGTTATTATTGGTCGAATACGTTTGGATTAATTTCACATTTGCTTGGTAATCGATTTCGAACAAAAGCATACAATGGAAACTAGAAGCAAAAAGCTGAAGGAAAATGACGAAATGGATGGTAAAATTTCTAAAGCTGTTTGTGGTATGTCTGATTTTAATGATGATAAACTTGATGATATTAGTGTTAATAGTAAGTCTTCATCTCAGTTTAGTACTTCTAGATTGAAGTTAGATAAGGCATTAATTAAGAAGAAGAATTTGGAAAGGAGACTTGAGTTAGAAAAGCAGCTT
The DNA here is from genome assembly GCA_944470395.2 of Schistosoma turkestanicum. Lineage (NCBI taxonomy): Eukaryota > Metazoa > Platyhelminthes > Trematoda > Strigeidida > Schistosomatidae > Schistosoma > Schistosoma turkestanicum. The sequence continues at coordinate 23,353,833 of OX103973.1, forward strand.
AAAATGTTAGATCTTCAAGAGGAGGTTGATATGGCCGAATTAGAATGTAAGGTCATAGAAAACGATAACCAACTGTCAGTAGACAAAGCTGAGATAAATTCTAAGGTGGAAAGGTACTTGGATTGTGATATTGCGCGTAATAAGGTAATTAACACCTCAAAATGCGATTGTATTGATGAATTAAAGGACACGTTACGTGCTACGGTTAATAATACAGTTTTGCCTAAGATCGATATGATGTTTTTTGACGGACAACCAAGCCAGTACCACCGTTTTATTAGTCAGTTTACAAGCATTATAGAGAGTAAACTGTCTGACAAGGGCCAGTTGTTGTCATATTTGTCATACTATTGTAAAGGAAAGGCCAGAATGGCTATTGAAGCTTGTATTTCCTTGCCCAGTCACTTGGGTTACGATAGAGCTAAACAAATTTTGTATGATCTATTTGGTAAAGAACATCTTGTCGCCCGTAATCTTATTACCGAATTACTTAGCCACAAATCTGTTGAAGGATCCGTCGATGGCCTAACTGACTTCGCAATTAAGTTACGTAATGTATGTATAACATTGAAGGAAATGGGGTATATGTCTGATGTGAATTCTACGGCTAATCTGGAAATAATTGTGTCACGTTTACCCTTGGAATTACAGAATAAATGGGTGGAAGCTGCTGATAGGATCATGATGACCGGTAGAGAGCCGATATTTGAAGAATTAGTGATGTTTGTAGAAGAAAGAGCCAGGATTGCGCGATCACGTTTTGGTAGACTGGTACATTGTAACTCAAAGTTCCGTAAAGGTAATTATGAAGGCCAAGTTGACAGGAGATCACGCTTTAATGTAGTTAAGAGGGAACCAAGCAACTCATTCAAGGCTTTAAGTTGCGAAATTTGTTTTGGTGATCACAAGGAGAAAGACTGTATGAAGTTATCAAAAATGAATGTTACAGAGAGGAGGCAGGAAGTGAGAAAGCGTGGTCTATGTTACTTGTGTTTAAGGAAGGGTCACATAGCCAAGTCGTGTAACTCAGACACAAGGTGTGACGTTGATAATTGCAAGATTCGGCATAATCCATTATTACATATTGATGCTTCTAACAAACATGTAGTGAACTTTGCTAAGGATTGGAAATTCCCAAAGGTTTGTTTGGGTATCGTTCCGGTTAGACTATATGGCCCCAAAGGATGTCTGGAAACATACGCTCTTCTAGACAATGGTTCAGATACCTCTATTGTATGCGAAGAGTTAGTTAATCGGTTAGGTCTCAAAGGTAAGGAGACTTCAATAAAGGTGACGACTGTGAATGGAACTTCTACTTGTGAATGTCTGGAAGTAAATTTAGAGGTATTTTCATTAGATGAGCGGGGTTCTATAAAGATCAACAAGGCCTATACGACCAAGAAACTTCCGATCGATTATGCAGAGCCTTTAACCGAACTGCAGCTGAGAAAGTGGAAACATTTAAGGGACATAACTCTACCGAGGCTGCAAAGTAATCTAGTAGGAATATTGATTGGGTGTGATGCTCCAGATGCACATTGGGTCCTTGAACAACGCCTGGGAGATAGGAAGCATCCGTTTGGTGTGCGTACTCATCTCGGTTGGATGATTTTAGGTCCTAAAGAAGCATCGAGGTCTTTACATCAAGTTCAGTGGTGTCATTGTTCTACTAATGATATTTTGCGAGATATAGAAAGATTATATAATCATGAATTCGAGGATGCAGATGGGTTTCGTAATGAATATTCTGTCGAAGATAAAAGAGCTCTAGAAATAGTTAATAGTTCCTTTAGACTGGAAGGTGGCCATTTCCAAGTTGGTCTACCCTGGAGGTATGATAAGCCAAGGCTACCGAATAATTTGGAACTAGCTGAACGTAGACTAGAGTGTTTAAGGAAGAGGTTTATGATGCATAATAGTCTTCTGGAGAAATATCAACTTGTAATCAGTAAACATTTAAGCAAAGGCTACATCACTGAAGCTAGTAAGGAGGAATTCGACCGTGATGCTGTTTGTTGGTATATTCCTCATCATCCTGTTATCAACCCTAAAAAGCCTGGAAAATTAAGAATTGTTTTTGATTGTGCAGCTGTCTATCAAGGTTGTTCTCTTAACGATCAGCTTTTGAGAGGACCTAATACTGTAAATAGTTTGATTGGTATACTTCTACGATTCAGATTATGCAACGTAGCATTAGCCGCTGACATCGAGGAGATGTTCCTTCAAGTAAAGATCCCGAAACGAGACAGGGGAGCGTTTCGACTATTATGGTGGGAAGACGGTGATATAGGACGAAAGGCTAAAGAATATTGTTTGACAGTTCATCCGTTTGGAGCCGTGTCCTCTCCCTTTTGCGCTAATTTCGCTCTTCGGAAGACGGTAGATATATTCGGAAAGGAGTTGAATAAAGATGTCCAGGAAGTTGTAGATAAGAGTTTCTATGTCGACGACTATTTAACTTCAATTGATAATGTGCAGGATGCAATCGAGCTTGCAAAAACCCTTGGTTTACTACTCAGAAAAGGTGGGTTCAGACTTACCAAGTGGATAAGTAACTGTTTACAGGTTCTCGAATCAATTCATCCAGAAGAGAGAGCAGAAGCCGTAAAAGAGATTGACTTTGAGAGACTTCCTACGGAACGCACATTGGGATTATTTTGGAATACTATGGTTGATGCGTTTGAATTTAAAGTTCGCATACCGAAATGCCCTCTCACTAGGCGAGGTATATTGTCGAGTGTAGCTTCATTATACGACCCCTTGGGATTGTTAGCACCATTCACACTTCCTATGAAGCAGTTACTTCAACGTTTGAGTAAATTGGGACTAGGATGGGACGAAGAGATTCCAAGTGAGGAAGGCAAACGCTGGTTAGAGATTTTAAGTGGATTTCAGAGGGTTGAGAACGTTAGTTTTCCACGCTGTGTATTATTTCCACAATCAGATCGCTCGCTCCTGGAACTTCATATTTTCTGTGACGCCTCGGAAATTGGATATGGGGCAGTGGCATACATCCGTTCTTACATCGATGACACTGAAATATGTTCTCGTCTTATTACGGCTAAGGCAAGAGTAACCCCCTTAAAGATTCAAACTATACCCCGCTTGGAACTTACGGCAGCAGTGTTAGCAGCGCGTATGGGGTCCCAGCTGCAGTCCGAGTTAGATATCAAGTTTGCAGAAGTTGTGTTTTGGACGGATTCCATGATTGTCTTACACTATATTAGAAATGAGAAAAGCCAGTTTAAAACATTCATAGCAAACCGGGTCTCGACTATCCACAGTCTTACAAAGGTGGACCAATGGAGATTTGTACCTTCTAAGGAAAACATAGCAGACTTTGCATCCAGAGGAGCCAAGTTCAACATTGATGATGTCAAGGTATGGGAGGAGGGACCACATTTTTTGAAGAAGTCAAAGGAGTATTGGCCTGAAGCGGATGTACAAGGTCCTGAACCCCATCTCTTAGAATTAAAGAAGGTAATGTCCACGCATGTAATAATTGGAGAATCCACTGTTGATCTACTTATTAATTATTATTCAGATTGGACTAGATTACTTAAGGCTGTTGCATGGTTGATCCGATTTAAGCGATATTTATTAATAATGTATTCTGGCAGAAATGATCTGTCTCTACAGGTGGGTATGCTCAGAGTTGATGAGCTAGATTTAGTATTTTTAGATTTAATTCGATATGTCCAAAGCATAGTATTTCGGAAAGAGATTGAAATGTTGTCGTCTGATACCATTAGCAAAGTGAAAATAACAAATTCACCCTTACGAACCTTAAATCCAATAATTATAGACGGATTATTGTGTGTCGGTGGCCGACTTCAAATTAGTTCCTGGTCTGAGTCGAGGAAGCATCCTATAATATTACCATCGAAGCATACAATTACAGATTTGATTCTACGGTACTACCATGTTTTGGAGGGACATGTCGGAGCTACACAGGTAATGGCAACGGTCCGAGAAAGATTTTGGGTGCTGAGGGGTGGTGTAGCCATGAGGAGAGTGATAAAGGATTGTGTTTATTGTAAAAGGAGGAACGCCCATCCAATTCAACAACTAATGGCACCATTACCTGCGATCAGGATAGAAGGTTGTGACTATCCGTTCTTATCAGTTGGAGTAGATTATTTTGGACCCCTTATGGTTAAACATGGTAGAAATACTGAGAAGCGGTACGGTTGTGTATTCACTTGTTTAAGGTTGAGAGCTGTGCATCTGGAGGTGGCATATAGTTTTACCACTGACTCATTTATCATGGCACTAATGAGATTTGTCGGCAGAAGAGGTTATCCAAAAGAGATATATAGTGATAATGGATCAAATTTGGTGGGAGCTGAACGTGAATTAAGAAAATGTCTTCAAGGTTGGGTACAGGAGCGTATACACTCTGATTTACTAAGAAAAGGAATTGACTGGCATTTCAATCCTCCAGCCGCTAGTCATTGGGGAGGAGTGTGGGAGCGTATGATTCGCTCTGTACGTAGGGTATTGGGTGCTCTTGTAAAGGAACAAATTTTAACAGATGAATGCCTTGAAACTTTTATGATAGAGGCGGAGCGTATAATAAACAATCGACCTTTGGTCCCCGTTACAGACGACTCAAAGGATCTTGATGCAATAACACCAGCAAAACTATTACTATTGAGAGAGAATGTTGCAGAATTTACTGACACTGTATCTAATGACAGGTATTCTAAGAGATGGAAGCAAGCGAGTTACTTGGCGCAAGTATTTTGGAAACGTTGGTCTAAGGAATATGTTTCACTGTTGCAGCGTAGATACAAGTGGACACAGTTAGAGAGGAACATACGAGAAGGTGACTTAGTAATGATATGCTCTGACTTCTCTGAGAAAAACAAGTGGCCCTTAGGTCTAGTACAGAGAGTGATACCAAGTAAGGACAGACTAGTGAGACAGGTAGAACTGAGGACGAGAAAGGGGATCCTAGTGAGAGATATACGTAAACTGTGTCTTCTTGAAGCGGTAGATGGTAGGTAGCTACTCGGATCCCTAGGCGTACTGGTGTAAGTCCTAGGGATCACGAGATTGTTGACATATTGCATGCTTGTTGTTGATTGCTTGTGATGCACATACTTGGATTGTTGTTATCTATTTTTGTCGGTGAAAAGAACCAAGGTTCTTTTGGTCGGGAGTGTTACGGGAGGAATGAAGACATTTTGCTGATCAAAACCTTTATATAAATATCATTAATTTCACTGTTTTTTGGGTATATTTGTTTTACTTAACTTATGAACTTGTTTGAATTATTATTTTCGGACATTTTGGACTCCCGTTTCTCTTGGTTGTTCGTTTGCAGTTTTTTGCTCCAAGAATCTATAAATTAGAAGGTAATTGTAATTATTATAATTATTGTTGTTAGAACGACATTGGTCGTCTATTTGTAATAAAGTATTTTGGTCGAATTTGTGATTTGGAATAAACTTTGGTATCTACTTTGGAGTTTCGTTCTTGGTTTAAACATTTGGGACCGTGAATTACAAATAGTTCGACAACCGTGCTTCGTAGGATCAACGGGCAAAAAACTGGACGTAACACTCCCTACTCTAAAACTACCGATCGAGTGAGAGCTTATGGCGAACTGTCATCCGAATTTTCTACATCAAGTGGTGTCCGTCAGGGATGCAACTTTCTTCATTCTTGTTTAATTTTGTCATAGACTTGCTTCTAGATGTAACCTTATCCCCGTCCGACTATCCAGGAATCGACTTTCTACCAGAGGAATCGCTTACTGGCCTAGAATATGCCGATGACATAGTTCTATTCGGTGAAGTCTCTGACAAAATGCCGAGTCTTCTGACTACCCTAAGCAACAATGCAAGCAAATCCGGGATGCGGTTCTCACCCTCAAAATGCGAAATGTTGCTTCAAGATTGGGTTGCACCGGCACCTGAAATAGTGATAGGGAGTAAAGTAGTCAAACGTGTAGACCGCTTAACGTACCTGGGAAGTCTGAACAGTGCCGATGACCTGATGACTAACGAAATCTCAGCTCAAATACAGAAGGCAAGATTAGCTTTTGCCAACCTGCGTCATCTATAGCGCAGGCGAGATATCGTCCACATTCACACCACACTATAATTTAGGATGAATGTAGACAACAATGATTCCGTTGTACATTATTCAGTGCAAAACTCGACTTCGAAGTAAAATATTCCTGTTTGTGCCCACGTAGTTCTTCTTCAGTTCAAGACTGATCCACGAGTGACTATCAGATTACGAATTGTACATTCCTGGCTATTAGGAGTTCGTGTACGAAATACAGCGACTCTTGATTATCTCTAGATTCAATGGAGAATCACCTGTTTTTCGATGGACTAGCTACAGCCTTTCTTGAAAATAATTTCTAAGATATGCGATAAGGTCTGCAGTGATCGCTTATTCTTTACTCGTATGTAAAATTTTCTTGTTTCTTTGAAGAGGAAGTGATCTAATAAAAGTAATTATCGGAAGGATGCATTCAATAAAACCTTGACCCTGTTGATGCAGACCACTGGAAATACAAACGCATCCTATATGTGTGGTTAAGCCAGATAGATAGACAAAAGAACTTTCATGATCGAACCACCCAAATCAGACAACTCAAAATCTTCAGTTATCGTGAATCAACCAGAATATCAATGATAACTGAAGTACAACCGAGTTCCAACAACTATTTTGACAGAACCGAAATGAGAAGAATTCGGAGTAAATAAATAACTGAGACTAAGTGCACCTGAAGTGGCTCATAATTTCTAGTAACCTACGCCAATCGAGAGTTCCACAATGAGAATGATTGTTTGTGAGAAACAGATGACAAACAATGTACAAAATGACTGCATCAAAAAGTACCTGTCTATGTTGTGGGCAGCCGGTAAGTGACATCCGCCCTCATACTCGTAACAGCACATGAAACTAAATTAGTCATGATCATATCCTTCCTAAACCCCCTAAACGCTTCTTCTAACTCCACGACTAGGTGGCCATATAAGGGATTCCCACTCTGAGGCAGCTTGGGATGATATTCAAGAAGCTGTGTACCCTGCAGTGATATTTGCTGGTGAGGTAAACCGAAAGGTTTTGCAGGAGCAGTAGCATCTACCGAACTGATAGATGCTCGGAAACGCATCCCGTCTGGCTTTGAACATGATCAGGAACGTAGTGAGCCTAAGCGCAAGCTGATAAAAAGACTACGCCATGATCGCGAACATTGGTGGTTAGCTAAGGCGAGAGAGATGGAAAAGGTAGCGGCAATAGGTAACAGTAGACAACAAATCCGACTTATCAAGGAAACTTTTACTATGAATCCAACTGTTAGCGAAACTATCTCGCAAAAAGATGGGATCGTCATTCATTCTCAACCCTGATGATTGTAATGATGGGCAGAATTGTTCAGCGGTCAATTAGACTGGACTTCAGCGAAACGTCGATTACTCACGATCTGGAGTTGCTTTGTGAAATATATGTGAAGTGTGATACAGTTATGTTATTAGTCTTCATTGTACCATTTCAATGTGGTCTTCAATTTGTGTTCACCAACTGGTTTGTCGTGAAAAACAAATACCTTTAGAATCGATCAATTTCTAAATGTAACAGACGTAGTAATGAGAGTTGTAATCATGCAGCCATACTTCTGTTTAAAGAAGGAAGGAAAAACATGAAGAGTGATTGAAGAATTTAGGAAACGAAAATGGCCTTTCCGAACAGTAAATGAACATTATTTACTCATTTAACCAGTTGGTAATAACTCAACAACTTGATTGACGATGTATGGTTATCTTTCAAAGCCAATCAAGTACGAGTGAAACGAAGAGTTTTCAACGGGATTTTCAATGTTGGCTTCATTGCTCAGATTTAAGTAGATTGTAAGTAAATACCGATTACACATACGTGCACAACTTTGCGAAACACTTTTGTTATTATACGTCACTCGAGTGATCAGTGTTTACGGAAGAATGAACTTTCTTGTTTCCCGCTTCTTGTAACAGCTTTAACTTCATGCAATTGTAGTGGAATACTTTTCTGAAGAGAAAGCAATTGGTGAAATGGAAACATTCATTATTGTAACCAGTGGTACCAGTGATTGCTTTACGGCTTCCTGATTACGTGACCCTTACATTGTCCATGTTGTTACGGGAGAAATGAAGACATTTTGCTGATCAAAACCTTTGTATAAATATCATTAATTTCACTGTGTTTTTTGGGTATATTTGTTTTACTTAACTTATGAACTTGTTTGAATTATTATTTTCTGCCATTTTGGACTCCCGTTTCTCTTGGTTGTTCGTTTCCAGTTTTTTGCCTCAGGAATCTATAAATTAGAAGGTAATTGTAATTATTATAATTATTGTTGTTAGAACGACGTTGGTCGTCTATTTGTAATAAACGAACGACATTTTGGTCAATTATTTTGAATTAAGAATAAACTCTGGTACCTACTTTGGAGTTTCGTTTTGATATAATCTTTAAATTCGTGAATTGCAAATAGATTGACACACTGTGCTTCTAAGGATCAAGGAGCAAAAACTTGGACGTAACAAAAGTTCTTCTATTTTTATTTGGTCGTTGGATACTTTGGACACTTCAATTTTGGTTCTTTGGTCATACGCTGGATACCTTTGGATATTTGGGTCCAAAATTTCTTCAATTTTGATTCTTTCGTCGTACAATGGATACGCCGAGACATTTTGGCCCCAGGATATTTTGCGTCAAGTTTTTGTTATTATTGGTCAAATACGTTTGGATTAATTCACATTTGGTTGGTCATCGATTTCGAACAAATGCATACAATGGAAACGAGAAGCAAAATGCAGAAGGAAAATGACGAAATGGATGGTAAAATTTCTAAAGCTGTTTGCTTTATGTCTCATTTTAATGATGATAAACTTGATGATATTAGTGTTATTAGTAAGTCTTCATCTCAGTTTAGTACTTCTAGATTGAAGTTAGATAAGGCATTAATTAAGAAGAATAATTTGGAAAGGAGACTTGAGTTAGAAAAGCAGCTTAAAATGTTAGATCTTCAAGAGGAGGCTGATATGGCCGAATTAGAATGTAAGGTCACAGAAAACGATAACCGACTGTCAGTAGACAAAGCTGAGATACATTCTAAGGAGGAAAGGTACGTAGATTGTGATATTGCGCGTAATAAGGTAACTAACACCTCAAAATGGTATTGTATTGATGAATCAAAGGACACGTTACGTGCCACGAGTAATAATACAGTTTTTCCTAAGATCGATATGATTTTTTCTGGCGGACTATCAAGCCAGTTTCACTGTTTCATTAGTCAGTTTTTAAGCATTATAGAGAGTAAACTGTCTGACAAGGGCCAGTTGTTGTCATATTTGTCATACTATTGTAAAGGAAAGGCCAGAATGGCTATTGAAGCTTGTATTTCCTTGCCCAGTCACTTGGGTTACGATAGAGCTAAACAAATTTTGTATGATCTATTTGGTAAAGAACATCTTGTCGCCCGTAATCTTATTACTGAATTACTTAGCCACAAATCTGTTGAAGGATCCGCCGATAGCCTAACTGACTTCGCAATTAAGTTACGTAATGTATGTATAACATTGAATGAAATGGGGTATATGGCTGATGCGAATTCTACGGCTAATCTGGAAATAATTGTGTCACGTTTACCCCTGGAATTACAGAATAAATGGGTGGAAGCTGCTGATAGGATCATGATGACCGGTAGAGAGCCGATATTTGAAGAATTAGTGATGTTTGTAGAAGAAAGAGCCAGGATTGCGCGATCACGTTTTGGTAGATTGGTACATTGTAACTCAAAGTTCCGTAAAGGTAATTATGAAGGCTAAGTTGACAGGAGATCACGCTTTAATGTAGTTAAGAGGGAACCAAGCAACTCATTCAAGGCTTTAAGTTGCGAAATTTGTTTTGGTGATCACAAGGAGAAAGACTGTATGAAGTTATCAAAAATGAATGTTACAGAGAGGAGGCAGGAAGTGAGAAAGCGTGGTCTATGTTACTTGTGTTTAAGGAAGGGTCACATAGCCAAGTCGTGTAACTCGGACACAAGGTGTGACGTTGATAATTGCAAGATTCGGCATAATCCATTATTACATATTGATGCTTCTAACAAACATGTAGTGAACTTTGCTAAGGATTGGAAATTCCCAAAGGTTTGTTTGGGTATCGTTCTGGTTAGACTATATGGCCCCAAAGGATGTCTGGAAACATACGCTCTTCTAGACAATGGTTCAGATACCTCTATTGTATGCGAAGAGTTAGTTAATCGGTTAGGTCTCAAAGGTAAGGAGACTTCAATAAAGGTGACGACTGTGAATGGAACTTCTACTTGTGAATGTCTGGAAGTAAATTTAGAGGTATTTTCATTAGATGAGCGGGGTTCTATAAAGATCAACAAGGCCTATACGACCAAGAAACTTCCGATCGATTATGCAGAGCCTTTAACCGAACTGCAGCTGAGAAAGTGGAAACATTTAAGGGACATAACTCTACCGAGGCTGCAAAGTAATCTAGTAGGAATATTGATTGGGTGTGATGCTCCAGATGCACATTGGGTCCTTGAACAACGCCTGGGAGATAGGAAGCATCCGTTTGGTGTGCGTACTCATCTCGGTTGGATGATTTTAGGTCCTAAAGAAGCATCGAGGTCTTTACATCAAGTTCAGTGGTGTCATTGTTCTACTAATGATATTTTGCAAGATATAGAAAGATTATATAATCATGAGTTCGAGGATGCAGACATACGTAAACTATGTCTTCTTGAAGCGGTAGATGGTAGGTAGCTACTCGGATCCCTAGGCGTACTGGTGTAAGTCCTAGGGATCACGAGATTGTTGACATATTGCATGTTTGTTGTTGATTGCTTGTGATGCACATACTTGGATTGTTGTTATCTATTTTTGTCGGTGAAAAGAACCAAGGTTCTTTTGGTCGGGAGTGTTACGGGAGAAATGAAGACATTTTGCTGATCAAAACCTTTGTATAAATATCATTAATTTCACTGTGTTTTTTGGGTATATTTGTTTTACTTAACTTATGAACTTGTTTGAATTATTATTTTCGGCCATTTTGGACTCCTGTTTCTCTTGGTTGTTCGTTTGCAGTTTTTTGCCTCAGGAATCTATAAATTAGAAGGTAATTGTAATTATTATAATTATTGTTGTTAGAACGACGTTGGTCGTCTATTTGTAATAAACGAACGACATTTTGGTCAATTATTTTGAATTAAGAATAAACTCTGGTACCTACTTTGGAGTTTCGTTTTGATATAATCTTTAAATTCGTGAATTGCAAATAGATTGACACACTGTGCTTCTAAGGATCAAGGAGCAAAAAATTGGACGCAACACATGTTGCCTCGGTATTCTAACCTGTAATATTTGTTAGGATCTTGACATTATTTCGATATCACGAGATCACCAACAAATATACCTCTAACTCCAATCACGACAGGTCTTCGGATTTCTGGCTGTCAAGAGATTTAACTTGGTTATTTTGCTGTACATAGGTACGATTCGCTATAAGATGATTCCTCAAAATTTATTCACAAATTTGCCGAAGCTCTGGTGAACAATGGTGTGAAACGAGATTTATGCATTCACGAGGAAGCAGTAGTGGATCCTTGTTTACTCTGGCAATATTTCATGCATCCCATAGCATCATTCCTTGTTACAACTCGTTCGCGAATTTCAGTTCCATCATCTTCATCTCTCATGAATTCATCATTTCAATTCCTATTGACAGTTTGCAACTCATATTGTTCTTTATTACCATTATTTTGATCTCAGTTGTTTCACTACGCATCTATTCAAAGTTTGTTAACTCTATGATTTTGAACCACTAGTCCGATGTTCGGCATCTTCCCCTCTCACATTGTGTAAGATTCATTTTGGAAGTCTTTGTTTGTGAAAATCCCTCCATGTATACATTCGTAATATATCACTATTGATTCTTTCAGTTCTACATTTAATAATCTGTTCAATTACATTTTCGGATGATAATATTTGTATTTTATTGTAGTTTCTATTTTTGTGCCTTTTTGAGTTTCTTAGTTTCTTTCCGAACTGCATTATGTTGTTTAAACTGACACTTAGATATGGCAACAACTATATTGATTTTGTTCCTCTGGCGGTTGGTGCGCTCATATTGTCTGGAAGTGTGTAGTTTGGATTGGAATTTGAAGCACTCTTCCAGAATTGGAAACACTCTGTGTTATCATTGAAGAAATGACAGTGGTAATATTGTTTAGGTGATTATGTATATTTATATTTGTGATTAACAATAGAACCGTTACTTACCCAATCATTTGTTTTGAATTTCAGCTGAGCAAGACGGATATATAAACTTCCTGGGCAGTTATTCCTAAATCCAAACCTCAGTTTGGATTCTACACACTGTATTTTAATATAATAATAACAAAACTACACGTCCCTGTTAATTTTGTTGGAATCAGTTATACATCACGGTGCACATGTTCATTAGTAGTCACTTTCGTATTTATAAGCACATCAATTTCTATGATAATTTTCATTGAGTATATTATCGGTTGAGAAACAATGCAAGCATGTTCGGAATACGGTTTCCCCCCTCGAAATGCAAAATGCTGCTTCACGATTGGCTTGCGACTTCACCGGAACTAGTGATAGGGAGTGAAGTAGTCGAACATGTTGACGGCTTCTTTTATCTCGGTAGTCTGATCAGTGCTGATGGCCTGGTGACTGACGAAATCTCAGCACGGATACAGAAAGCTCGATTGGCTTTTGCCAACTTGCGTCATTTATGGCGCAGGCGAGATATCCGTTTGCTAACCAAAGGATGAGTCTACTACTCAGCAGTTCGCTCCGTCCTACTATACGGATGCGAAACATGGCCGTTAAGAGTAGAGGACTTTGATAGGTTACTAGTCTTCGGTCATCGGTGTCTCCGAAGCATTGCTCGTGTATCCTGGGACAACCGTATGAGGAATGCTGTCGTTAGGAAACGAGTTCTAGGTAAGGATGGCAAATCAATAGATGAAGTAGTGAAACTTCATCGTTTGAGGTGGTTGGAACATGTGTTACGAATGCCCGTCCACCACTGCCTCGATGAGCTATGTTTCGTCGTGTAGGAGTAGGTTGGAAGAAAGCTAGGGGCGGCCAAACCAAAACATGGCACAAATCCATGAAGTCACTGACAAGTGGACTGAGTTCTGTTGTAGATGTAGGCTACCTGGTTGGGGTCCTCGAGACGAAAGTCACCGATAGTTAGAGACCTTGAACGACATGGCTCAAAATCGTTTGCAATGGCGCAGGTGCATCCACTCTTTGTGTTCTCTCTAATTATAACCTTCTGAATTCCTCATAATCTCTATCTTTCCCTTCCTAAATTTATCTCACTGAATGATATCTTCACTCCCTAATCTTCTCTATTACTGCTAATACTGCTACTATCGCTATCACTCTTGGATTTGAACTGACAGTTGCGTCTCTGTGCTGATGTGGTATGGCAGCATGAACTGATGTGCGTACGTACAAAGTTCTACGTTGTATCTGTCTGTCTATTATCGGTTGTAGGCAATTGACTAGAATCTAGTGAAATAAGTGAATTAATGTTATTTTGCATCAATCTTTGTTTCAGCTTTCGTTTATTTGATGTGTGAACACTCAACTCTGTTGTAATAATTTTTCAGTCTGGTGTTTTCATGGAGATACGTGCGAACTAGTATGTGATGAAAACTAGCATCAACGAAGCTCGACTTCATGTTGAGTCATAAATGCACGTTGTTGAGGCGTTTCCAGATGAAACGAATCAACCATGTGGTGGTTTCTAGTTCTCATCAGCCTTCAGCTGATTTCAGTTCCCGACAAAAATTAACTTTGGACTAGCAAACTGTCGTTATTAACAGTATGTATATGGACTAATGAGTGTCGACAGGCTAGTTGTATAGTGTGATATGATGTGAATATGATTAACCAGTGCCGCTGAGTCCAACTGAATTGGACTACTTCAAAGACTGTTGATGCACTAATATTCCTGGTAATGTGAGGAAATGCTGACTTCTATACAGAGGTACGAGACAAAACAAACGTGGCTGGAAATTGTACAAAATACAGCCACAGTTAAATAGTTATCGTGTAAGTTTAACATTCCCGATACCGGTCATATTTCTTTACGCAATGATGAATACGTAAGTAATCAACGAGACACGTAGGGTGTAATTTAGGCAGTATTCTATCAAATATGCATACAAAATCAATGATGGATTAGGCGATACCTACAAATGAACGATATTATATGAATTTACAAGGACTACATGCATCTAAGTGATTGTTTCATTTTGTCAATCTGTCATATTTGCAAGGAATGGCCTGTGGCTGAGTAGATTAAATAGTTTGGGAAGAAATCTGGAGTTGTGGGAAATAATAATGCCTTCAAATAGACACATTCAATGGAACAAGTTTAAATGTTAATTGGTAGCTTGCAATATTACTGCGTTGTACTGTATTGCATGCCTAAAAATAAAATACCTTCACGAATTATTTGTAAATTTCTAGTTAAGTGCGAAAATATTCCAACTGTATGAAGTGATACGTCAATCTTAACAAATCAAGATATATGCATTCTCCGGATCACATCATGTCCAACAATACTAACGATAATAATTATATCGACGATTTGAATAGTAATAAAAATAATCATGATGATAATGATCATAGTAGTAATCAATGACGGTTACCAAAAACATACACGTCATACAGCTAATCAACGTGCACCCACTTATATTAAGCGTAAATGTTCGGTATTGATAGTAGGCGAGTCGCCCACCACTATGAATCAAATCCATGGGTTGAAAAACAATAGCGAATAAGGTTAAAACGATCAAACTTTTATTTTACTAAATGACATCAAAGTCCTAAGGTTTCAAATGGACAATCTGAATTTTGTTTACAAACGACATGATTGTTTATATTCACTTTGGTAAGACAAGAAACATAGGAAAATGCAATCACCAGGGATCCTCTTCAAAATTAACGTTAGATTTGTCAGAATTTTCCAAAACTTTCTTTGTTTCACCACCTCTACTTCTCACTGTGACCATCATCGTCAGTAATGGTTTTCTTAATTGTTCTCTTTCGTGTTTCTGTGGGAGATTCATCTTCGGATGGAGTCTCTTCAATCGTTCTTGTCTTCACAGTTTTCTTCTCTTTCACTGTTTTCTCCGAATCTTCTTCCTCTGGCTCTACGATTACTTTCTTTTTCACAGTTCTTGATCTTTCGCCACCACCGCTTATTTCTCCTTTGATTACACCACCACCTATTGAAGCACCGATTCCACCGTCAGCTGTTCGTTTCACTTTTAAAAGGTCGGCTATGCCTCGATAATCTCCACGGGCGAAATTGATGACATTTCTAGCAGCCGCAGCACCATCAACAGCTAGTCCTGCTCTCGCGCCTAAACCACCAATGCCCAAACCTGCTTTTGCGCCTATTCCACTACCAATGCCCAAACCTCCTTTTGCGCCTAATACACCACCGATGCCCAAACCTCCTTTTGCGCCTAATACACCACCAATGCCCAAACCTGTTCCGACACCTACATCGCCGATTTCTACGCCTGAGTCGACAGCATCTAAAAATGCAAAATCATGGTTATTGCAACAGTACTATTTGAGCAATGTGTTGAGGCGAGGAAAAAACAAACAAGTTACATAATCAGATTTTCTCCCCACTTACCTCCAGTTTGAACGCAAAGATATGCCACGGAAACCGTTATGAATAAAGTCTATTGAAAGGGAGGAAGAGAGTAATGGAGCAGTCTTACTAACCTGCATGATTGGCATTGTCTAGATTCTCAGAAAACTTGTATTGTGTATGAACATTTGTTGAGAGGCCTGGAGAGCATTTATACTCTTTTTCCATGAGTTTTACAAGGTTAAAATCGATTGAATTACTAACCACATGTCACTATTTACACCTGATATGATTGTGAACTATAGGGAAAAGTGGTAATAACTGGGTTTTATAATAGTTTTCTGAAATGTAAAATGTGCATTGTTCCGTTGTGACAAGTACTGTTGTTTGATCAGTTTGTCCTTTGAATGAAATCATTGACTGTACTGTCATACTCTGAAAGCATGTGTCAGTGATGTAATGCAGTGACTGTGCATGATTTCGCCGACTTTCCGATCGCTAGTGCCAAATGTATTTTACTTAGGAAGACTTCCTAAAAGTAGAACTGATCAGCTGTTTACCTCAATACACTCAATCTATTCCGATGATAATATACTCACACCAAAAACTATTACATTATTTTTGAGCCTGAGAACTAGTGGATGCACCCTTTGACTTTGTGGATCGTAAGGTTCTGTGACAGTGCCTGTCACTAAAAGATGTACCAAAGAAGTACATTAATCTTATACATGCACTCTACTCTAAAACTACCGGTCGAGTGAGAGCTTATGGTGAACTGTCATCCGAATTTTCTACATCAAGTGGTGTCCGTCAGGGATGCCAACTTTCTCCATTCTTGTTTAATTTTGTCATAGACTTGCTCCTAGATGTAACCTTATCCCCGTCCGACTATTCAGGAATCGACTTTCTACCAGAGAAATCGCTTACTGGCCTAGAATATGCCGATGACATAGTTCTATTCGGTGAAGTCTCTGACAAAATGCCGAGTCTTCTGACTACCCTAAGCAACAATGCAAGCATATTCGGGATGCGGTTCTCACCCTCAAAACGCGAAATGTTGCTTCAAGATTCGGTTGCACCGGCACATGAAATAGTGATAGGGAGTGAAGTAGTCAAACGTGTAGACCGTTTCACCTATCTGGGAAGTCTCAACAGTGCCGATGACCTGATGACTAACGAAATCTCAGCTCGGATACAGAAGGCACGATTAGCTTTTGCCAACCTGCGTCATCTATAGCGCAGGCGAGATATCGTCCACATTCACACCACACTATAATTTAGGATGAATGTAGACAACAATGATTCCGTTGTACATTATTCAGTGCGAAACTCGGCTTCGAAGTAAAATATTCCTATTTGTGCCCACGTAGTTCTTCTTCATTTCAAGACTGATCCATGAGTGACTATCAGATTACGAATCGTACATTCCTGGCTATTAGGAGTTCGTGAACGAAATACAGCGACTCTTGATTATCTCTAGATTCAATGGAGAATCACCTGTTTCTCGATGGACTAGCTACAGCCTTTCTTGAAAATGATTTCTAAGATATGCGATAATGTCTGCAGTGATCGCTTATTCTTTACTCGAATGTAAAATTTTCTTGTTTCTTTGAAGAGGAAGTGATCTAATAAAAGTAATTATCGAAACGATGCATTCAACAAAACCTTGACCCTGTTGATGCAGACCAGTTGAAATGCAAACGCATCCCGTCTGGCTTTGAACATGATCAGGAACGTAGTGAGCCTAAGTGCAAGCTGATAAAAAGACTACGCCATGATCGCGAACATTGGTGGTTAGCTAAGGCGAGAGAGATGGAAAAGGTAGCGGCAATAGGTAACAGTCGACAACAAATCCGACTTATCAAGGAAACTGTTACTATGAATCCAACTGTTAGCGAAACTATCTCGCAAAAAGATGGGATCGTCATTCATTCTCAACCCTGATGATTGTAATGATGGGCAGAATTGTTCAGCGGTCAATTAGACTGGACTTCAGAGAAACGTCGATTACTCACGATCTGGAGTTGCTTTGTGAAATATATGTGAAGTGTGATACAGTTATGTTATTAGTCTTCATTGTACCATTTCAATGTGGTCTTCAATTTGTGTTCACCGACTGGTTTGTTGTGAAAAACAAATACCTTTAGAATTGATCAATTTCTAAATGTAACAGACGTAGTAATGAGAGTTGTAATCGTGCAGCCATACTTCTGTTTAAAGAAGGAAGGAAAAACATGAAGAGTGATTGAAGAATTTAGGAAACGAAAATGGCCTTTCCGAACAGTAAATGAACATTATTTACTCATTTAACCAGTTGGTAATAACTCAACAACTTGATTGACGATGTATGGTTATCTTTCAAAGCCAATCAAGTACGAGTGAAACGAAGAGTTTTCAACGGGATTTTCAATGTTGGCTTCATTGCTCAGATTTAAGTAGATTGTAAGTAAATACCGATTACACATCCGTGCACAACTTTGCAAAATACTTTTGTTATTATACGTCACTCGAGTGATCAGTGTTTACGGAAGAATGTACTTTCTTGTTTTCTGCTTCTTGTAACAGCTTTAACTTCATGAAATTGTGGTGGAATACTTTTCTGAAGAGAAAGCAATTGGTGAAATGGAAACATTCATTATTGTAACCAGTGGTACCATGGATTGCTTAACGGCTTTGTATCCAGAATCTTGGATCACAATATTTTTAGGTATCAACACTGAACCACACTCAGTAACGACCTTGGCATGTTACGTGCACACTATGTGGGTGAGGCAAGGCTTTATCAGTGCAATTTATCATTTGAGGCATTGAGGTAAACAGCTGATCAGTTCTACTTTTAGGAAGTCTTCCTAAGTAAAATACATTTGGCACTAGCGATCGGAAAGTCGGCGAAATCATGCACAGTCACTGCATTACATCACTGACACATGCTTTCAGAGTATGACAGTACAGTCAATGATTTCATTCAAAGGACAAACTGATCAAACAACAGTACTTGTCACAACGGAACAATGCACATTTTACATTTCAGAAAACTATTATAAAACCCAGTTATTACCACTTTTCCCTATAGTTCACAATCATATCAGGTGTAAATAGTGACATGTGGTTAGTAATTCAATCGATTTTAACCTTGTAAAACTCATGGAAAAAGAGTATAAATGCTCTCCAGGCCTCTCAACAAATGTTCATACACAATACAAGTTTTCTGAGAATCTAGACAATGCCAATCATGCAGGTTAGTAAGACTGCTCCATTACTCTCTTCCTCCCTTTCAATAGACTTTATTCATAACGGTTTCCGTGGCATATCTTTGCGTTCAAACTGGAGGTAAGTGGGGAGAAAATCTGATTATGTAACTTGTTTGTTTTTTCCTCGCCTCAACACATTGCTCAAATAGTACTGTTGCAATAACCATGATTTTGCATTTTTAGATGCTGTCGACTCAGGCGTAGAAATCGGCGATGTAGGTGTCGGAACAGGTTTGGGCATTGGTGGTGTATTAGGCGCAAAAGGAGGTTTGGGCATCGGTGGTGTATTAGGCGCAAAAGGAGGTTTGGGCATTGGTAGTGGAATAGGCGCAAAAGCAGGTTTGGGCATTGGTGGTTTAGGCGCGAGAGCAGGACTAGCTGTTGATGGTGCTGCGGCTGCTAGAAATGTCATCAATTTCGCCCGTGGAGATTATCGAGGCATAGCCGACCTTTTAAAAGTGAAACGAACAGCTGACGGTGGAATCGGTGCTTCAATAGGTGGTGGTGTAATCAAAGGAGAAATAAGCGGTGGTGGCGAAAGATCAAGAACTGTGAAAAAGAAAGTAATCGTAGAGCCAGAGGAAGAAGATTCGGAGAAAACAGTGAAAGAGAAGAAAACTGTGAAGACAAGAACGATTGAAGAGACTCCATCCGAAGATGAATCTCCCACAGAAACACGAAAGAGAACAATTAAGAAAACCATTACTGACGATGATGGTCACAGTGAGAAGTAGAGGTGGTGAAACAAAGAAAGTTTTGGAAAATTCTGACAAATCTAACGTTAATTTTGAAGAGGATCCCTGGTGATTGCATTTTCCTATGTTTCTTGTCTTACCAAAGTGAATATAAACAATCATGTCGTTTGTAAACAAAATTCAGATTGTCCATTTGAAACCTTAGGACTTTGATGTCATTTAGTAAAATAAAAGTTTGATCGTTTTAACCTTATTCGCTATTGTTTTTCAACCCATGGATTTGATTCATAGTGGTGGGCGACTCGCCTACTATCAATACCGAACATTTACGCTTAATATAAGTGGGTGCACGTTGATTAGCTGTATGACGTGTATGTTTTTGGTAACCGTCATTGATTACTACTATGATCATTATCATCATGATTATTTTTATTACTATTCAAATCGTCGATATAATTATTATCGTTAGTATTGTTGGACATGATGTGATCCGGAGAATGCATATATCTTGATTTGTTAAGATTGACGTATCACTTCATACAGTTGGAATATTTTCGCACTTAACTAGAAATTTACAAATAATTCGTGAAGGTATTTTATTTTTAGGCATGCAATACAGTACAACGCAGTAACATTGCAAGCTACCAATTAACATTTAAACTTGCTCCAATGAATGTATCTATTTTAAGGCATTATTATTTCCCACAACTCCAGATTTCTTCCCAAACTATTTAATCTATTCAGCTACAGGCCATTCGTTGCAAATATGACAAATTGACAAAATGAAACAATCACTAGGATGCATGTAGTCCTTGTTAATTCATATAATATCTTTCATTTGTAGGTAACGCCTAATCCATCTTTGATTTGGTATGCATATTTGATACAATACTCCTTAAATTACACCCTACGTGTCTCGTTGATTACTTACGTATTCATCATTACGTAAAGAAATATGACTGGTATCGGGAGTGTTAAACTTACACGATATCTATTTAACTGTGGCTGTATTTTGTACAATTTCCTGCCACGTTTGTTTTGTCTCGTACCTCTGTATAGAAGTCAGCATTTCCTCACATTACCAGGAATATTAGTGCATCAACAGTCTTTGAAGTTGACCAATTTAGTTAGACTCAGCGGCACTGGTTAATCATATTCACATCACCTCACATTATACAATTAGCCTGTCGACACTCATTAGTCCATATACATACTGTTAATAATGACAGTTTGCTAGTCCAAAGTTAATTTTTGTCGGGAACTGAAATCAGCTGAAGGCTGATGAGAACTAGAAACCACCACATGGTTGATTCGTTTCATCTGGAAACGCCTCAACAACGTACATTTATGACTCAACATGAAGTCGAGCTTCGTTGATGCTAGTTTTCATCACATACTAGTTCGCACGTATCTCCATGAAAACACCAGACTGAAAAATTATTACAACAGAGTTGAGTGTTCACACATCAAATGAACGAAAGCTGAAACAAAGATTGATGCAAAATAACATTAATTCACTTATTTCACTAGATTCTAGTCAATTGCCTACAACCGATAATAGACAGACAGATACAACGTAGAACTTCGTACGTACGTACATCAGTTCATGCTGCCATACCACATCAGCACAGAGACGCAACTGTCAGTTCAAATCCAAGAGTGATAGCGATAGTAGCAGTATTAGCAGTAATAGAGAAGATTAGGGAGTGAAGATATGATTTGAGAAGTATGATTTAGTGAGATAAATTTAGAAGGAGAAAGATAGAGATTATGAGGGATTCAGAAGGTTAGAATTAGATAGAACACAGAGAGTGGATGCACCTGCGCCATTGCAAACGATTTCGAGCCATGTCGTTCAAGGTCTCTAACCATTGATGACTTTCGTCTCGAGGACCCCAACCAGGTGGCCTACATCTACCAACATAACTCAATCCACTTGTCAGTGACTTTATGGATTTCCGCCATGTTCTGGTTCGTCCGCCCCTTACTTTCTTCCAACCTACTCCTACACTACAAAACATAGCTCGTCTCGGCAGTCGGTGGTTAGGAATTCATAACACATGTTCCAACCACCCCAACTGATGAAGTTTCACTACTTCATCTATTGATTTGCCATCCCTACCTAGAACTTGTTTCCTAACTACAGCATTGCTTATACGGTTTTCCCAGGATACACAAGCAGTGCTTCGGAGACACCGATGACCGAAGACTAGTAACCTACGAAAGTCCTCTACTCCTAACGGCCATGTTTCGCATCCGTATAGTAGGACGGAGCGAACTGCTGAATAGTACACTTGTCCTTCGGTTAGCAAACGGATATCTCGCCTGCGCCATAAATGGCGCAAGTTGGTGAAAGCCAATCGAGCTTTCTGTGTCCGTGCTGAGATTTCGTCAGTCACCAGGCCATCAGCACTGATGAGACTCCCTAGATACATGAAGCGGTCAACACGTTCGACTACTTCACTCCCTATCACTAGTTCCGGTGAAGTCGCAAGCCAATCGTGAAGCAGCATTTTGCATTTCGAGGGGGGAAACCGTATTCCGAACATGCTTGCATTGTTGCTCAACCGATAATATACTCAATGAAAATTATCATAGAAATTGATGTGCTTATAAATACGAAAGTGACTACTAATGAACATGTGCACCGTGATGTATAACTGATTCCAACAAAATTAACAGGGACGTGGAGTTTTGTTAAGATAAATACAGTGTGTAGAATCCAAACTGAGGTTTGGATTTAGGAATAACTGCCCAGGAAGTTTATATATCCGTCTTGCTCAGCTGAAATTCAAAACAAGTGATTGGGTAAGTAACGGTTCTATTGTTAATCACAAATATAAATATACATAATCACCTAAACAATATTACCACTGTCATTTCTTCAATGATAACACAGAGTGTTTCCAATTCTGGAAGAGTGCTTCAAATTCCAATCCAAACTACACACTTCCAGACAATATGAGCGTACCAACCGCCAGAGGAACAAAATCAATATGGTTGTTGCCATATCTAAGTGTCAGCTTAAACAACATAATGCAGTTCGGAAAGAAACTAAGAAACTCAAAAAGGCACAAAAATAGAAACTACAATAAAATACAAATATTATCATCCGAAAATGTAATTGAACAGATCATTAAATGTAGAACTGAAAGAATCAATAGTGATATATTACGAATGTATACATGGAGGGATTTTCACAAACAAAGACTTCCAAAATGGATCTTACACAATGTGAGAGGGGAAGATGCCGAACATCGGACTAGTGGTTCAAAATCATAGAGTTAACAAACTTTGAATAGATGCATAGTGAAACAACTGAGATCAAAATAATGGTAATAAAGAACAATATGAGTTGCAAACTGTCAATAGGAATTGAAATGATGAATTCATGAGAGATGAAGATGATGGAACTGAAATTCGCGAACGAGTTGTAACAAGGAATGATGCTATGGGATGCATGAAATATTGCCAGAGTAAACAAGGATTCACTACTGCTTCCTCGTGAATGCATAAATCTCTTTTCACACCATTGTTCACCAGAGCTTCGGCAAATTTGTGAATAAATTTTGAGGAATCATCTTATAGCGAATCGTACCTATGTACAGCAAAATAACCAAGTTAAATCTCTTGACAGCCAGAAATCCGAAGACCTGTCGTGATTGGAGTTAGAGGTATATTTGTTGGTGATCTCGTGATATCAAAATAATGTCAAGATCCTAACAAATATTACAGGTTAGAATACCGAGGCAACATGGACAATGTAAGGGTCACGTAATCAGGAAGCCGTTAAGCAATCCCTGGTACCACTGGTTACAATAATGAATGTTTCCATTTCACCAATTGCTTTCTCTTCAGAAAAGTATTCCACCACAATTTCATGAAGTTAAAGCTGTTACAAGAAGCAGAAAACAAGAAAGTACATTCTTCCGTAAACACTGATCACTCGAGTGACGTATAATAACAAAAGTATTTTGCAAAGTTGTGCACGGATGTGTAATCGGTATTTACTTACAATCTACTTAAATCTGAGCAATGAAGCCAACATTGAAAATCCCGTTGAAAACTCTTCGTTTCACTCGTACTTGATTGGCTTTGAAAGATAACCATACATCGTCAATCAAGTTGTTGAGTTATTACCAACTGGTTAAATGAGTAAATAATGTTCATTTACTGTTCGGAAAGGCCATTTTCGTTTCCTAAATTCTTCAATCACTCTTCATGTTTTTCCTTCCTTCTTTAAACAGAAGTATGGCTGCACGATTACAACTCTCATTACTACGTCTGTTACATTTAGAAATTGATCAATTCTAAAGGTATTTGTTTTTCACAACAAACCAGTCGGTGAACACAAATTGAAGACCACATTGAAATGGTACAATGAAGACTAATAACATAACTGTATCACACTTCACATATATTTCACAAAGCAACTCCAGATCGTGAGTAATCGACGTTTCTCTGAAGTCCAGTCTAATTGACCGCTGAACAATTCTGCCCATCATTACAATCATCAGGGTTGAGAATGAATGACGATCCCATCTTTTTGCGAGATAGTTTCGCTAACAGTTGGATTCATAGTAACAGTTTCCTTGATAAGTCGGATTTGTTGTCGACTGTTACCTATTGCCGCTACCTTTTCCATCTCTCTCGCCTTAGCTAACCACCAATGTTCGCGATCATGGCGTAGTCTTTTTATCAGCTTGCACTTAGTCTCACTACGTTCCTGATCATGTTCAATGCCAGACGGGATGCGTTTGCGTGCATCTATCAGTTTGGTAGATGCTACTGCTCCTGCAAAACCTTTCGGTTTACCTCACCGGCAAATACCACTGTCGGATACACAGCTTTTCGAATATCACCCCAAGTTGCCTCAGATTGGGAATCCCTTATATGGCCACCTAGTTGTGGAGTTGGGAGAAGCGTTTAGGGGGTTCAGTAAGGATTTGATTGTGCCGAATTTAGTTTCATGTGCTGCTACGAGTATGAGGGCGGATGTCACTTACCGGCTGCCCATAACATAGACAGGTACTTTTTGATGCAGTCACTTTGTACATTGTTTGTCATCTGTTTCTCACAAACAATCATTCTCATTGTGGAACTCTCGATTGGCGTAGGTTACTAAAAATTATGAGCCACTTCAGGTGCACTTAGTCTCAGTTATTTATTTACTCCAAATTCTTCTCATTTCGGTTCTGTCAAAATAGTTGTTGGAACTCGGTTGTACTTCAGTTATCATTGATATTCTGGTTGATTCACGATAAATTAAGATTTTGAGTTGTCTGATTTGGGTGGTTCGATCATGAAAATTCTTTTGTCTATCTATCTGGCTTAACCACACATATAGGATGCGTTTGTATTTTAAGTGGTCTGCATCAACAGGGTCAAGGTTTTGTTGAATGCATCGTTTCGATAATTACTTTTATTAGATCACTTCCTCTTCAAAGAAACAAGAAAATTTTACATTCGAGTAAAGAATAAGCGATCACTGCAGACATTATCGCATATCTTAGAAATCATTTTCAATAAAGGCTGTAGCTAGTCCATCGAGAAACAGGTGATTCTCCATGTAGAATTCTTTTTGAATGTTTTGTTTTTTGGAAAATCCCTCCATGTTTACATATTTTTGCTATGACATGATGGACTTTTTCTCTTGACATTTTTGGTATTTTATTTGATTCCAATTTGAGATTTTATCATTGTATATTGTTATTCTTTCTATATTTGTACTTATATTGAAGTTTTTGGGTTTGCTTCTGAATTGTACATATATTGTTTAAATTTGATATAATATGGCTACCGCCACATTTTTGGACGGACGCGGTGGCTGCTGGACTTAGTGTCACTTACTAGTTATTGTGTTGGATACTCTGCGGAGTAATTTAACCCTGGAAGAAACACAAATTCCGTAAGGCTTTGTATTTCCATTTTCTAATAATATAGAGACGTTTTCTCCTAGAATTTTGTCCTTTTTTGCATTGGTTGGGACCCGGAACTAGGAAAGGCGTACAGGAGTGTTTCTATTGGAAACAATTGGGACAGCCACTGTCGAAATAAAATCTACAGTCTGGAATTTCTTCTTTCGTGGATTATACTTTGGAAATATTCATCTGAACGTATATATTTTGGAACTATTCGGATTATTAAGAATTATAAAGAAACATTTGGAATTTTAATCGTTTATCACACTAGACTTCCTTGGAGGAAGAAGTTGGATTAATAATCGTATTTTTGAACTGAACTGTGGAATTACTATATTTTGTATCTGTTACCTTTTCTACTGAACTTTATTTATGATGTCAAACAGAAAAAAATCACACATGAGGACGGTGGAAGAGCTCGACGGATCACAGGGCTCTAGGCAAGTCGTTAATGATAACTTTTTTATGGGTAACCCACATGTTATGTCTGATATTTATTATTGTAAGTCATCGATAGAAGGTTTAGAACTACCTAAGGTTGAACTCTCATTTTTTGATGGAAGGTCTCGCGACTATTTTAGGTTCATACGACAAGTAGAGACGTTTATAGAACCTCGAATAAAGGATGATCAAGTGCGTTTATTGTATTTAATTCATTATTGTAAGGGAAAGGCAAAAAATGCGATTGAAGGCTGTATTATTATGGATCCACAATCAGGATATAAGAGAGCTAAGGCCATTCTAAAACAGCTCTTTGGACAGTCGCATGTAATAGCGCGAGAAACCTTAGAGGACTTATTTAGAACTGGGAATGTAGAATTTAATGATCCTGAATCATTGACGAACTTGGCTATTAAAATGCAGAATGCTGCTTTAACTTTAGAACAGCTCAATTGCACAACGGAACTTAATTCCATGGATACTTTAGAACGAATAGTCAGGCTCTTACCTCGTCGAATGCAAGCCCAGTGGGCAGAGCTAGTAATCAAGTGGGACGAAGAGGAGAGAGAGCCTAGTTTCAATGAATTGACGGAATTTATTATGTCTCGTGCTAAGATAGCTAGTAGTAGGTTTGGAAGATTAGCTTATCAGGCTAAAACAGGAAATAATACGGAAGCTACTAGTGGTCTGCGTGCGAGACATTCGGATTTTTCGTTTCTACCTAAAGCACGCTCGGAAGATAAGAGATTTGTCAATTATATCACGAAAGCATACGCTGATGAAGGACGAGTATGTGACCGTAACGATGTAAAGCCTCTTGATGCGTGTCCTAGCAAGAAGCCGGTTGGTGTAACAGATAAGATGGCTTTTCTAAGTATAGAAAAGAAAGAAAAAGGTGAAAAGTGTAGGCATCAAGATGGATCCGAAGTGTGTGATGATAAAAGCCTCTTAGCTGCTCGAAAAGCCTGGAACGGTTATTTGGATTCGAGTAAACAGAGGTTAATGAGTTCAGCAAATATGAATAAGGCCCAGGCAGGATTGTCTGAACGGAATAAAGCTTATTTTCGGAACCCTTCAGTTAGGGTAAATTATATAACTGGACCTAGAGTAGATTCTAGGATAAGTGATGGTGGTACAGTAACGGCTAAGAAGCCTAGGAGACAACATGATGCTACTATTACTAAGAAGCCTGAACCTCATGCTCTTTCGGATGCTACGACTAGCCATGGAAATAGTAGCCATCAGAACCTTAGTAGTGACAGTGATAATAAGGATATAGAAAGTGTCAGCAGTTCACTTATAGGGACTAGTTTATCAACTTCATCGAATGAGCCTCCTAGTGTTTCGACGCCATCGGACCTCGTCACGAAGGTTAAGTTGATTGAAGATGTACAAGGTTGTGCAACTGTAACTGTTCCTATTCCGGTTGACTGTCAGTCGAGTGATGATGAGAAGAAAGTGTTTGATGGTAACAGCCAGTCTACAGTATCGTGTGATGACGATGCTATTGATGAGCATAAGTCTTGTGTCTCTGTAACGGATGCTAATGTACACCGAATCAACGCGACTTGTCTGACAGAACGGAATCATTTAGACGTTGATAATAAACTGGATGTCACTGATGTGACAAATGAGTTACCGACGATGATGAATACTGTTCAAACCTCCTCTGCATCAGGAGATGGAAGGATAAATATTGATCCTACGTCATGCTACTTAAAGTCTTCTGGAGACGATGAAATGTCAAAATTGGAAATTCCACCCTTGCATATTATTTATGGGTCAAAAACTTCTGTTGATAAGTTAGCATCACGGACTTCATGGTATCTGCTGATCGGAGCAAGTGGTGGTGGATTGGCGACTCGTCCCCATGAAAGAGAATGTAGTCCTTGGATAGGATATGACCAGTTTTGCGACGTGTTGTTCATGTTCGTGTGGGTTAATTGGGTAAGGTTTATACTACCGTTAGGTCATTCCACGATAGATAGGGGAATCAAGGGCCTGATGGGAAAGTATAGGTACCTAGTTAACACGATAGGTCATATCCATGTTGGATGGCGGGTAGGCGTACTGCTGTAAGTCCTACACGTTATTCCGGTGTGGATTAGGGGATAACATGGGAACCCTAAATAAAGTGTCATTAACGCTTGCTCTTTTTGCATGGAGGGATTTTGCGGGCCGGTGTAGAATTCTTTTTGAATGTTTTGTTTTTTGGAAAATCCCTCCATGTTTACATATTTTTGCTATGACATGATGGACTTTTTCTCTTGACATTTTTGGTATTTTATTTGATTCCAATTTGAGATTTTATCATTGTATATTGTTATTCTTTCTATATTTGTACTTATATTGAAGTTTTTGGGTTTGCTTCTGAATTGTACATATATTGTTTAAATTTGATATAATATGGCTACCGCCACATTTTTGGACGGACGCGGTGGCTGCTGGACTTAGTGTCACTTACTAGTTATTGTGTTGGATACTCTGCGGAGTAATTTAACCCTGGAAGAAACACAAATTCCGTAAGGCTTTGTATTTCCATTTTCTAATAATATAGAGACGTTTTCTCCTAGAATTTTGTCCTTTTTGCATTGGTTGGGACCCGGAACTAGGAAAGGCGTACAGGAGTGTTTCTATTGGAAACAATTGGGACAGCCACTGTCGAAATAAAATCTACACTCCATTGAATCTAGAGATAATCAAGAGTAGCTGTATTTCGTTCACGAACTCCTAATAGCCAGGATTGTTCGATTCGTAATCTGATAGTCACTCATGGATCAGTCTTGAAATGAAGAAGAACTACGTGGGCATAAATAGGAATATTTTACTTCGAAGCCGAGTTTCGCACTGAATAATGTACAACGGAATCATTGTTGTCTACATTCATCCTAAATTATAGTGTGGTGTGAATGTGGACGATATCTCGCCTGCGCTATAGATGACGCAGGTTGGCAAAAGCTAATCGTGCCTTCTGTATCCGAGCTGAGATTTCGTTAGTCATCAGGTCATCGGCACTGTTGAGACTTCCCAGTTCACCCACTTCACCATAAGCTCTCACTCGACCGGTAGTTTTAGAGTAGAGAGCATGTATAAGATTAATGTACTTCTTTTGTACACCTTTTAGTGACAGGCACTGCCACAGAACCTTTCGATCCACAAAGTCAAAGGGCGCCTTAAGGTTCAGGAAGACGACTGTTGTCGGACGTCTAAAAGCGTGTCTGTGTTCCAGGACCTATCGTAGTGTGAAAATGTGGTCTATACATCTACGTCCAGGTCGAAACCAGCCTGGTTTTCTCTAGTCTGCTCTTCACGAACTTCCGATAAGCGTCGGAGTATTATTGAGGCTAATATTTTCGATACTATATTAGTTAGACGTGTTCCTCTGTGAATGTCACAAGAGGACTTTTGTCCTTTCTTGTTTATTCAGACAATCAGTGATTGAGACCAGTCGGAGGGGATTACGTCCAGTTCCCAGATTCTACCTAAGATCTCAGTCAATCTCAATGCGTAAAGTGAACCACCTTCCTTCAAAATTTCACTGGTCAATCTGTTAGGTCCTGCTGCTCTCCCTCGCCTCAGATTTCCTATAGCTTTCTCACCTTCGGAAAGAGTCGGACAACTTACATCGATTTGCCATTCAGGATGACTGGAGATCGTGTGCAACCGAAGTGTGACTGAAGGCCAGTTTAACTGACTCCTGAACTGTTTCGCCTACCAATCCAGTCCCCTGGATGGCGAATGAATGATACAACCATCCTTTACAGAGATAGTTTCGCTAACAGATGGATTTCTAAAACCGGCTTCCTTTATGAGACGGAAAACCTGTCTAACATTCACTTTTGCCGCTGCCTTTTCAATCGCTCTTGCTTTTTCGACTCACCGCTGTTTACGGTCGTCGCGCAGGCCTGCGCTTGAGCTGACTTCGCTCTTCATTATGTTCAGAGTCATGTGGGGTGAGTTTTCGAGCATCCCTCAGTTTGATAGATGCTACAGAGTTCCACGGCTTCTTTCTACCCTCATGGTCTACCTTAATAAAAGACGTCACTGCTGTTTCCACAGCCTTCTGATGCCATTTCAAGCTGCCTCCGGATGGAAATCACTTACATGGTCGCCTAACTGTCTTTATAGTTGCCCCTGAAATATATTCATAGCTTCATTATCAATAAGTAGAACCCTAAGAAGTTTACTTGCGGTGTCTTTACTACGTCCGGTAAGTCGGAAACAGATACGCGCTCGCACTATAGCATGATCTGAATCCAGACATGTGCCCCAGGATGAGAGACAGTCCTCCATCGAACCTCTCCATCGGTGACTGACGGCAAAGTGATCTAGTTGGGTTACAGAAAATGTGACGCCTTTAAGGGTCACCAGGTCAAAAAATGCTTTTCCTCATGCCTAAAGTTAGTTTTTGCTAGAAATAGGCGGTTATCTGAGCATAGTTGCAATAGACGGTCGCCATTATCTGTTCACTGAGCCGTGACATCATAGCATACACTCTGGTGTCTTTTCTTTTCACTCAGTCTACTTACTTGAGCATTGAAGTCACCAGCCATGAATACTATATCAGAGCGCCTAGCCTTTTGGAGGAGTTCCGAAAGCTCTCTGTAAAACTCATCTTTCACCTCGTCTGAAGTGCAGTCAGTGGGGGCATAGGCAGATTAGACGAATAGGCAACGGCAAGTGTCCCGATCCTTCCGAATCCTTACTGTCCCGTTTAGTCGGACAGCGTACAAGCAACTATCTATTGGGATCCAGTATAGGAAAGCTAGTTCATCCATAGGACTCAATGCTATACTTACAGCAGCCACCCCCTAGGAGCAGAATCGGGAGGGTGAATTTCACTTTCCGGCTGCCCACACTGTAGAAGGTTGTTTCTTGAGGAACCTGAAAAAGAAGGCAGATTAATGTTGGTCTTGGAAACCTGGGAGCGTGACCGCAGAGTCCAAGGCACAACTGCTTGAGGCCGGTCACGCACGGCCTTCATATGAGAAGTTTTTAGAGAATAAGCTCCGCTCTTACAAGCCCTTACTGAGTAGCCCTTAACGCCGGAGACGGAAAGCCCTTATGTAAGGTGACCTGTGGCATTTTTAGGGTAGACTTTTTCTAATCCTTCCTTCCTTGTGAGAAGGCAGCATCGCTGCAGATGATGATTGTCCGAGGGAACCACCTTACTGCTGTCACACCTCTCTGCAGTCAGCAGTACAACCTCGTCCTGCAATCGGAATCCTTCAAGGAGACCTTCCACCTGTGCCAGGCTTTCCTCTTCGCCCGCAGCAAGCGTTCAGTGCCGCGCCTAACCCAGGTCCTTTTGTTCTCGCGCTTTTGGTGTGACTGAGGTACGTTGTCTACGATAGCGTTTTGGATCATATCTCTCACTGCTTGCCAGTGACCATCTACTGTCAGCCTCCACCACTCCCGTGGCCATGGGGCATGTAGGAGCACCTCTCTCATGCGTGTGTAGTTTGCCCCACGTCAAAATAATGATGATGACATAACAATAATGATAATGATAGTGATAATCACAATCAAATATCGAATATTCTCGTTGCGCCCAATCCTTGTTCTTTCTGTAAGCTTCCAGGATTTTGGTAGTGACCAATGTATGGTGGTCTATCCAATCGACTGCACCAATGCTAGTTCTCCTCCAGTTGCTTGTGACTTTGTATGCAAAGGGTTGTTTCAAGGCAACAGTGTTTCTGGATACGAGCAGCTATCACATTAACAGAATGGAGATCAGTTAGTTGCAATGTGGAGAATAATAAGCATAAAATTTTAGTGCTAATAGGAAGATGATATCAGAACTTAGTGAATGAATAGATAATTTAGTTTATTAATTGGTAGTGAAGATTGTGCGAGAGGATTGAAATGTAAGCATGGGAGAGAAAACAGAGATAATAGGCGAGATAGATTAAGTTAGTGATCTGACGAGATGGCAATAATAACGACTGGCAAGTCTGTCCCAAGATGTTCACGTTGGGATGGTTTGATGTGCTTAATATGTTGTGCTTTATAATCAGATCACCTATGATTCTCCTGTTATTCAGGAAGACTAATATCAAGTTCTGGGGTCTGTCTTCGTAACTTTGGTTCTTCATCCTGATCACCCATTCCGTTGCTCGTCCGTGCACTCGATCCAAGTGGAGGAGAAGGGTTCGGACGACTTTGTGAACGGGCGCGCATTTATCCTAAAAAAGTAAAGAATAATTCTGAAGTGACAACACCAAGTTGCCCTCGCATAAAGTGAAGTGTTGCATTAGCCTTGGCTGCGTCCCCTAAACAGTTTGAACTGGTATGGAGGCTTTCAGTGGTTGTCGAACCGGGATTTCTCTCTGAGGAGACATTAGGGAGCGGGCTTCCATTTAGGGTATAAGTCGTTTGCATCACAAAAAGCAGAATGTTCATAACGCGACATTTCGGCTAGTTTAGCTTTAGATTGTTTTTTATTGTCTAGTCCCCAGTGGATTTAAGGTCCTTTTGGTGCTCAGTCGAATCCTGATAGCTTCTAATGGACCTCCAGATATTTGCATCATTTGCGTAGATCATTACCGCAGAGCTGACTTTGTCTGACTGGTCGGTAATTAATATCAGAGAGAGGAGTGGAGCTAAGATGGTCTCCTGTGAAACTCCCGATGCTGAGACTCGCCAACTCGTGTGCACTCTATTTACCTAGGCACGAAACCTTCTGTTCTCAAGGTAGTTTCTGAGCCAAGTAGGAGTGGGTTAGTGAATACCATTTCTGCAACTTTCGCAATTAGGAGAGCGTGGAGTGCTGTGTCAAAGGATTTTGCAAATTTAAGACATAGTATGTTCACCTGTATTTTTCAGTCCCAGCAGGATGTTCGACTGTCCCAAGTTATGAGAATACTGGATGCTCACGACCTGCCTTTCCGTAATCCGTGTTGGGCTTCATGGAGGATTTTGTTCTTATCTATCTACTCCCTCATTTGTTCGTTCACCAGCCCTTCCATTACCTTCGATTGTATTGGTAGTAATGCGACTGGTCTGTAAAAGTCTGTGTCCTTCCCATCTCCTCCGTTGAAGATTGGTGAGATAGTAGCCTGTTTCCATTCAGCTGGGAGTCGCTGTGGTTTCAGTGAATGCTTGAACAGGTCACATATAGGTGAAATGAGGGTTTGTGAACAGTTTCAAGACTATGGGGTGAATATTGTCACACTCCGGTGAGTTTCTTCAGCTCAAGGATTTTGGTTTACTTAGTACTAAGTCAGGAGTAATTCGGATATTTCCTAAGCCGTTAGCTGGCACTGGGTTCGCGTAGTACTCTGAACATGTGGATGCTAGGTTTAACTGATCGGTGAAGTTTGTTTTGGAACCAACCAGTGGAAGCTAGACTCTGATTCGTGAGATTTAGATAGGGTTTCGAATTCTCCATCTAAGAGTATTTGACCAACCACAAGGCGTGGAAGTTGCCGTACTGCCTCAGTAAGTTTATCTTTCTGGGCCTTAGTTCCTGAGGAGGACGATGAATCACTTCAGTCAACTATTTCGTGCCATTTGTGTGGAAACAACACCAACATGATTCTTTCACCTAAGTTACTCGGGTGTCGTATAGCCTCTCAGCTTTTAAGTGTCTGTTTATATATAAAGCCACTCCACCTCCTGATTGGTGTACCCTGTCGCTTCGGAAGAGTGTCATGTCTTGCGAGCTCACTTTGTCGACTTCAATGTCAGGGAATGACCATGTTTCAATTAGGATTATGATCTTCAGATCCATCTGAGAGCACATATTCTTGATTTCTAACAACTTAGTCCTCTTACACTGCTATGGAGTCACTTGGTGATTTGTCTCAGCATCTGTGCACCTCTGCAGCAACAGACGTTTTCAGATATTCAAACAAGTTGTTCAAACCGAGTTGGCTGGTTCAGTGGAAACTGGCGTCTTCAGGTTTTTTGCCTGTGCAGTTATTAGGCTCGTCACTAGGTATGCTTGAAACTATTACGGGTTCTTCTTAGTCGATAAATGTGAGCGAGAGTATGAACCAGCGTCCAGGTAGGTTACCTTGGTCCGAAAAGGCTAAAAAGAAGTCTTGATAAGTGTAGAAAGTATATTCTACAAACGCCCAGCAAGGACAATGCAATCAAGCACACAAATCGCGTTTATTTATATATCATACAGACGTCCTTGGGACAGTCATAAAAATAGCAGACTAAAATACACTGCAGCAAATCACAGCCAAGGATTTTCCTGGTGGGAAATGAAATCTCAAGGTCAACTGATCAGCTCATGCTCACAAACGTGACTTTCAAAATAAAACATTTATCAGGCGTGTTCTGGGGATCTAACATCCCTAACAGCAGTGCGTTCAATCTACTCTGCTATTATCTTCTTGTCAAGTGGCAGGGGTTGTTGGCTGAGGTCAACTGTCAGTTTTGTGCATTTATTATGGCCTCACATTGTTGTCTCACAGATGTAGGTCGGCTCTTGATACACCTAATTTGGCTAGACATGTCGTTCTTCGAACCGTACCAAGCTTGAAGTCCCTCAGTCAGGTCTACCTGATTCCTGAATTCCACAGCCGTGATGATCCCCAAATTACTGATCCGAATAATTGAGTCTGTCGTAGCATTTATTCACTGCATTTTTACTTAAACTTGTGTTCTACATTTTGGTTGTACTGCATCATATTATTTTTGGATGGTTTGAATTCCTTTGAACACACTCTTTATTCGTCTTTATCATATGATTATGAATATAGACACTTCCCAGACGGTTTTGATACAAAAGCCATATCTTTCCATTTTGAAGAATTGTACCGGAGAGTAATTTGCTTCATGTTTTTTATAGATCGAAATTTTCCCAGTTATTTCTTTCAATTACAGTAAATATTTTGCACAGTTTTTTTCTCTACCAAAAGAACAAGAATCGAGACTAAAGAGATCAAATCGTGAAAAAGATAATGAATATATTGCCAATAATCATAGACCTTAAAGAGCTATAAGCCTTTCTGAATCAAAAGCCTACAATTTCTCTATCATTTTCTTGAACACGGGCATACTTTTTGAGCTCACATTTGCCATATACATTTTCGAGAATTTCGCATCTAATACCTTATGCTCAACAGGACATGCTTCTCGGTTTACTGTTTTCTGGAAAATCTTCTCTGATCTGACTCTTCATAGGACCCCTCTCAATTCTTCATCCTTTCGTTTGATGCTCACTCTCCAACAAAATCAAACACCTAAAAACCTTTTTATTGCTCCTTAACTCAAGCATTCTATTTGTCAAGAAAACGAGATGAAAATCATCCATGTCTGTTCACTCATTAAGCACAGATATGTACGTTTTCTTTTGATCAGAGAGACAACATGGAATGGGGACCGTACAGCTGTTTTTGTCTGTTCAAGCATTTAACTTTGAAAATGAATGTTCTAATGTTGCACATGGTTCCACTGGAGTTTCTGTAAGTCGGGGTTCTAAACAATATCTATTAGCGGGAAGTATATACCGACTGCAAATGCAGATACTACACTTGAAAAATTACTGACAAACATATTTCTCTTGTTTTAAATCAACCACGCATGCGTCAAATTATTGGACGGGACTTTAATCTGCTGAACACATCATTCAACTGGACTTCAGTACCAGAACGATATAAAAATTTTGTCAAAACAATGAAAAATGTTTGGATGGGATCAACACATTGGAAGGATATACTTGACTTGATATTTTTAATCGACCTTAACCTAATCTCAGTGTCTGTCGCTAATGAATTTCATATGGGTGACCACAGAGTTATCTTGAGTATATTCCATTAACCAAACGCTAGACTGTCAGACTCTAAAGATGCAACAGAGTTATAAAGAAGGCAATTTAATCAGGAATCACAGAGGCACAGTGTAACTCTTATTCCATGTTTACCATGAGGATCATACTTCTCTACAAATAGTATAGAAATTGCGCTTACAGATTTATATCACAACTTCATTTATTGTCCTGACTGCATAGCACCAAATATAGACCATGTAATTCATAACGCCAATATGAGTCAAAATACTTTTAAGAGAAAGTCTAGAAGATCAAAGCATTCTTAATACGAACATTTCGAAATGTTTGCACTTCAGATCATACTTCACTTAATTGACAGAATTGTCTGAACTCAGGCATCTTTTGGCTATAGAGAACAAAGCAAAAGCCTAAGCTTATCAATAATTTGGCTGTTCATGTTCCGCGTTAAATTAAACCCACTCAATACAACCCCATTCTCCATAATTAATATCAATATTTTAGACAACGCTGACTTCAGGTAGAAGTGAAGTATTCAAATTTCTCCACATTTAACTAGTAGCTTGTCCCGTTGACTTTGGCCTTGATTTTTAAGCTGTCACTGCCTGCCTCGTTATTTTGACTGTATCCCTAAAGGGTGGGGGACTATGCTGTTTGTGAGGAATGAGTTCACGGACCATAACCTTCATTAGTAAAGAATGAAGTTAACAGATATTCTCAGGTTGCTTGATTGCTTTAATCGTAATCTATCAGTACACTGTGCTATTATATATGGATGGTTGGTACACTTTCCCATATATTTTCTTCTCCTTACAAGCATTCATGCATTGAAGTATCCAATCATCTGAAGCTGACCATAAGTATCATTTAAAGGTCGTCCATAAATTAGAATCTCACCGTTTTATCGGTATTTTCTCTATTGTTTTGCTTTTCCAAAAACAAACTACTTGCTATAAACCAATGCTTAGAGTGTTTGTAAAACCGGCCGATTTTCAAACAGTAACCGTACTCAGCTAAAATGAAAATGATACATTTTGTCTAGATCTACTTCTTAT
>OX103973.1:23391111-23411894 GCA_944470395.2 Schistosoma turkestanicum
TTCAGAGGTTATATTATAATCAATAATACTGAATAGTGCTGTTCACCATTTCCTTATGAATGGTGTTGAAAAATATGCAAGTGTGGTTCAGTGTTTGATGTTGGTACATTACTACATGGTTCAGTAAAGTGATCTAACCAGTTGGAAGCCAAAATTAAATCAACTCACGTTATTTCGTTCATTCGGTTTGATATACATCACACCGTTAATTTGTTCTCCTTTCTTTACTGTCAGACAATCGTCATCGCCATTATCAAGATAAAAAACTGTTTGCTTCCAATGAGTATAGCGGCGCTCATCAGGACCTTGTTATCAAACAAAAAGATATACTTATAAAGCTATTATTGGCTCTACAATGGTAAAGAAATGACGTGTTTAAAACGAAAAGTGATATCGGCAAAGAACAGAGAAACGTTTCTTTTTCTATTTACGTTAAAGAATGTGATTCAATGGGTTAGGTAAATAAAATCGAAGTATTCGAGATTGAAACGTTTCTTACGTTGAGAGATAACAGTGTGGTCACTCGCTACTAGTCTGCGCCTAGTTGGTAAATTTAGACTACCTGGTTAGGGTTTGGGTGACCACTACCAGCTCAGAGTTTTAATAATCCTTCATACACATTTTGACTTCAGTGTTTAGTAATTTTGGCATCAATTCTTTACGCTATTTTCATTTCATAGTGTTTACCTGGCATGTATATAGACCAATGTACACCCGTAACAAGCTCGATGTTGATGTCTGAAGTAGAAATTCAGTGCCTTTTGGCTGGTCAGGCATTTCAATCGTGGGACCGACACATGTGCATTGGTTCAAATTTTCGCACCGAGTCGACGCAGCGACGTTAACACTTCTTATGACAAGAAAACTTTTATTGCTTGCGAGTGACGTGGTGAAACGTAGTCGACGATTTTTAGGCAGCGATGGTCAATGCGTATCCTAAGCTGGCGCAATCTTGCCATTTAGTTATACATACGAGTTGAAAGCTTCATTTTCGTGTTTACGAAAGTGTTTCCTAACTTTGTAAAGTTGGGTAAGTTAAACGTGTGTTCGCCTAATCAGACCACGAGTTAAAAAGACAACACAAAGTTTCACAAGCGTTGGTTAGCTATAGATTTATGACTAACTGATAGATTATGCACGAATTTCGAAGGGGGATAGTGTTCGAGAATGTGATAACTAAGTTTCAACTCAAAATGATGCACGTACGTACGGAATTCTACATTGTAAATACCTGAATACAAATTAAACTTTAACAATACTGACTAATGCTGAAAGCAGTATGCCCCAGATATGTGACCTAACTATGGGCGTCCAGATTTGGAAGCGAACAAAAACAGAAAACCTTACTTTCAAAATTAATACGAGAAAGTGGTGGAGATGAGGTAGTGATAAGTCGCCTATATCATCTCAAGTGATGAGGTTTAATATTAAAATTCAATTTCTGATTCCTAACTAAACTTTTTGTGCCCAAAAGAATAGCTTAACAAATGATTTGATCAGCTGCAAGCAACGATCTTAGATACATTTCAATAGTTTATGGGAATGAAGTAAATATAAATATCCAACAGTTCTTTATAAAAAGGATGCTAACTAACCTGTGGAGAATCCTGTAGGTTTGTGGCAGGAGGTGAAGTCA
Organism: Schistosoma turkestanicum; assembly: GCA_944470395.2. Classification (NCBI taxonomy): domain Eukaryota; kingdom Metazoa; phylum Platyhelminthes; class Trematoda; order Strigeidida; family Schistosomatidae; genus Schistosoma; species Schistosoma turkestanicum. Next base: position 23,392,748 of record OX103973.1, read on the forward strand.
ATATTGAAAAACGTAACTAGGGCCTGGATGTAATCATTTCTTTTGCAAGTAAGTGTAAATGGCGCACTGAAAGATAATTCAGGAACTGTGATGGTGTACATATCAACCTCCTTGACCAAACAGCAATTAGTCACAACTTGGTTAGGATCAACAACATCGACTAAGGGTTCCGTAAGTGCGACCTTCCTTATGCAACTCATATCGAAACCATAAACGCTGTCCCACCCTACAAAAAGTATGAAAAATTTACCACATTAATAAACGTAAATGGGTGCTTTTCAAAATTACAAATATCCCCATTTGTGATGAAGTGACTATTACTGGTTTTGTTTGCCCGACGCTTTAGACCTTTATTTACCAAACTAGTAGAAGGTCAACACATGAAAAGTGATGGAAACATTAAATATACTGAAAGTCTGAACCAGCTTATAGGTAGGACTTCATACATGTTACATAATAGGTTACACTGTACAAAAGTATTAAATACAAACACGTTCGATCCTACTAAAAACAGATATCAAATAATGTGTTTTGGAAATATAACTTACAGTTAATTTTTTCATCTTTGTATTGTCTATCTTCGATGGCACACACATAAAGGGTTGCACGATCGGGCATAATTATACCGCCGGGAGCCTGTGAAAGATGCGAAAATGCTAACACTTAAACTATATGATTGATTCATCAACTAAGAGTAACGGAACTTAATAACTCACATCATACTTGGTTATAGATCGCACCTAACAAGACATTTTGCAGAGCTGGAAAATTAGACAGCTGACTGCCCAATGTGAACTAGATTGAGATACCAACCAAACTATCAAATCAACCATAAGTTCTTATGTCAACTTACTATAGTCCCAGCGCTAAATTAGAGACGATTATTTTCGGTTACTAGACACACCTGAAGCTGACATTTAGGAGTGGACAAAAGAACTCTATCACGATACTGAGTTAATAGCTTGATGAACAACTACACTGGCCCGCTTTGATTCAGACAGTCCTTACCTAAAGCCTACAAATGCAACTAATCAACACTAGACTTGGAGGTAAATAGTAGTCACCGGTCAGTCAGTTACAACGAAGGACTTCGTACATGAGTAAATAAGTTCCGGTTGCCAAACCGCATCAGCACAGAGACGAAACTATCAGTTCAAATCCCATAGTAATAGAGATAGTAGAAGCATTAGCAGTAATGGAGATTAGGGTTCGAAGATATTATGCAAGAAGTATAATTCAGGTAGATAACTTTAGAAAGAGAAAGATGGAGATGAGGAATTTAAAAGACTGGAATCTGAGAGGTAAGTGCATGCACCTGCGCCATTTCAAATGATTTTCAGCCATATCATTCAAAGTCTCTCACCATCGGTTACTATCATCTCACAGACCCCAACCAGGTTAGTCTGCACCTATCAACGTGAGTTAGTCCACTTGTCAGTGACTTCTTAGATTTGTGACGTGTTGTGGTTTGGCCGTCCCTAGCTTTCTTCCAGCCTACCCTTACACAATAAATCGTAGCTCGACGAGGCAGTCGGCTGTTAGGCATACGTAACACATGTCCCAACCACCTCAACTGATGAAGTTTCAACACTCCATCTATTGATCTGCGATCCCTACCTAGTACTCCTTTCCCAACTATTGAATGGCTCGCTCTGTTGTCCCAGGATATACGAGCAATGCATCGAAGACATCTATAACCGACTTCTAGTAGCCTACGAAAGTCTCCTACTCTTACCGACCATGTTTCGCATCCATATAATTGGACCGAGCGAACTGCTGTGCAGTAAACTCGTCCTGTGGTTAGCAAACGGATATCTCGCCTGCGCAATAAGTGACGCAAGTTGGCAAAAGCCAACCGGGCTTTCTGAATCCGTGCTGTGTAGCAACCAGGAGGAACGTGAGCATATTTAGCGACTAACTCAGAAACTGGATTTTGACCAAGTAAAATGGACAGAATGCTTACCAACCATTTGTCTCTGGCATAAATTACAGTATTCAACATTGACTCGTAAAACAGACAGTAACCCATCCATTCACTGATGACAATATCAACCTTGGGGTACTCTGGAGGCAGTTCTACTTCTTCTACTTTTCCTTTGATCAAAGTAATACCTGAAAAATGGTAAACAAGAGATATTAGATACATTAAGAAGCGGTTATGAGAATTCGTGAATGAAAGACAAACTTACGATCCGCCATATTGTTGGCCTGGACGATTTCCATTGCTCGGTCAATGATGTTAGAACAGTCAATCTAAAACTAATATAGCCCAGAAGAACAATTACTCCAATAGCGTGTTTGGCTCCGGCTTTAATCGCAAACAAACAGAGTATAGCGGTTCCACAACCCACATCTAATACTACTTTATCTCTTACGAGATGTTTGTTGTGTACTAAAGCACTACGATAGGTGAGTGTTCTGATTTCATCTTTAAGCATTTCCTGAAACATAATTCTATGTATGCTAATTGCATACCTCATGAATTCCGAAATGCGCGTATGAGTCGAAATAGTAATCCTTTGAGGTCATATCTGACGACTCGGTGGTAGACTCACACGATGTACTGGAAGGACACAAACTTTTTTTATCACCGACTTCATTTTTTCCGTTCATATTGATACGATATGACCAACCAAATTCCAGCCACACAACCACGCTTAACAACCCACTTTTGGTTGCGCGCCGATATCAGTGACCTGAAACAAATCTTAACCTCAATCTTCAAACTTATTGAAGTAGGACTATAGAACGACTTATCCCTTAATTTCCATGACTGGTTTATGAATTAGAGTTATAGATCGCAGAAATATATTAATCCAGTCTGGGATGAATTATGAGATGACTTGTTTAGGCATAATTTATAGCTGCTTCATTCAATTTCTATGAATTTAAAGTAGATGTCAAGTTTGTTTGAGACAGGTAAGTTTAAAAGATAACGCCTATCAGTGCTAACAGAGGGTTCAAGAGTCTCTACATCAGGAAAACATTGTTCAAGTTTTGGGCTTTTTCGTGTTTTATCCTTATTAGAAATTCACTTTTGTATAGTGCAATACAATATTTTCCAAGTTATCTGTTGAGATGAAAAGAGTTTAGAGCTGAATGGAACATCATGATCATATTCCATTACTTCTGTGTGCTAGAAAAGCTTCGAAATTGAAATCACTAGACGATTTGTGTAGGGTTTTCATTTGTCAGTCAGTCAGTTACAGCGTAGGACTTCGTATGTACGCACATCAGTTCAAGTTGCCATACCACATTAGTACAGAGTTGCAGTTGTCAATTCAAATCCAATAGTAGCGGAGATAGTGCAAGTATTAGCAGTAATCAAAAAGATTAATGATCGAATATATCATTCGAGATGTATCCCCGAGAAGAATCAATTAAAAAAGGGGAAAAAATGGTCATGGGGAATTTAGAAAGATTGAGATTTCAGCGAAGACGAAGAACGCTATTGCGAACGGTTTTGAGCCATGTCGTTCAAGGCCTCTAACCATCGATTACTATCATCTCGCAGACCCAAACCATGTTGTCTACATTTACCAACGTGACTCAATCCACTTGTCAGTGACTTCATGTATTTAGACCATGTTTTGGCTCGGCTGCCCATGGCTTTCTTCCAGCCTACCCCTACATCACAAAACATAGCTCAACAAGACAGTAAGTGGTTTGGCATTCGTAGCAAATGTCCTAGCTACCTCAAATGATGAAGTTTCAATACTTCGCCATCCTTATATAGTACCTGTTTCCTAACAACAGCATTACTCGATGATCCCACGATAAATGGGCAGTGCTTCGGGAACACCTGCGATCAGAAACTGGTAACCTACGAATATCTTCTACTCTGACTGGCCATGTTCGGCATCCGTAAAGTAGAGTCGACCTTTGGCTAGTAGACAGATATTTCGCCTATGCCATTAATGATGAAGGTCGGCAAAGGCCAATGGAGCATTCTGTATCCATGGTGAGATTTCGTCAGACACCAGGCAATCGATACTGATGTGACTGCCAAGATAAATAATACGGTCGACAAGCTCAAATACTTTACTCCTTATCACTAGTACAGGTGCCGACACAAGCCCATCCCAAAGCAAAGTTTTGCATTCCGACGGAGAGAATCGCGTTCCGAACATGTTTGCATTGTTGCTTAGGGTAGTCAGAAGACTTCATTTTGTCAGTCTTCACCAAGTAGAACTAGGTCACCAGCATACTCTAATTCAGCAAGCCAGTTTCCTGGTAGAAGGTTCACCCCTGAAAAGTCACTAGGATACTCTTAACTCTACGTCTATGACACAGTCAAACATGAATGGAGAAAGTGGACAACCCTAGCAAACACCACCTGAAGTAATTGGTTCCTATAATAGATCGCTATGAGTTCTCACTCGACCAGTGGTATTCAAGTGGAGGTTTTGTATCAGGTTATTGTACTTTTGTAGCATTCCTGTGAGTGACGGATGCTGCCATAGAACCTCATGATCAACAGAGTCAAATGCCACCTTTAGGTCTAGAAACACTACTTTCGTGGGACATCTGAACGTGTGTCTATGATTTAGGACCGGATGTAGTGTAAATATATGATCTTCACATTCACGTCCAAGTCTGAAACCAGCCTGGTTTTCTCGAGTCTGCTCTTCATTAGCTCTTGTTAGGCGTTGAAGTGTCATCTAGGTAACAATTTAGACACCATATTAGTTGGACTTATTACTCTATGATTGTCAAAAGAGGAGACTGGGACAATCAGTGAATGAGACCAGTCAGATGGGATCATGCTTCTTTCCTGGATTCTGTACATTATCTTACTGCTAAAGCTAGACCACTCTCCCCAAAAATCTCAAAAGTCAATACATCAGGATCCGCTGCTCCCCCTCATTTTAAATTTCTTATGGCCTTCCAAACTTCATAAACAGTTGGAAGACTTACGTCGATTTGCCACTCAGGCTGAATGGAGATCTTGGGCAAACGAATCGTGACCGAAATCCAGTTGAACTGATCCCTGCTCATCGATCCAGTCTCCTGGATTGAAAATGAATAATAAGCCAATCCATTTCCGGCAGTATGATAGTCGGATTTCATATACCGGTTTCATTGATGAGGAGGAACAAATGTCTGCTGTCGCCTATCGCCGCAGCCTTTTCTGTAGTTCTTGCTTTCTCTACCCACCACTTCTCGCGGTCGTTGCGGAGGCTTATTATCAGCCTGCGCCTAAGCTGAGTTCGCACTTCATCATGTTCAAAGCCAGGTGGGATGGGTTTTCGGGCATCCATCAGATCGGTGGATGCTTCTGAGATCCACGGCTTCATTCTAGCCAAATGGTCAACCTTACTAGCAGGTATCACTGCTGTTTCCACAGCATTTTTGATATCGTTCCAACCTGCTTCCGAATGGGAATCACTTGCACTCTTTCTAGTTGTTCCTGAAATATATTCACAGCTTTATTATCATTAAATAGAACCCTCAGAGATTTAGTCGCGGTGTCTTTCCTACGTCCAGTAAGCCTCACACAAATACGAGCTCGCACTAGGGCATGATCTGAATCTAACCATGTGCCCCAGAACCAGCGACAGTCCTCTATCGAACCCCTCCATCGGTGGCTGATGACAATGAGATCTAGTTGGGTCCAACGTTGATCAGTCAATCAGTCAGTCAGATGCAACGTAGAACTTCGTACGTAAGTACATCAGTTCATGTCGCCATACCACATCAGCACAGAGATGTAATTGTCAATTCAAATCCAATAGTAGAAGAGGTAGTAAAGCTATTAGAAGTAATAGGAGAGGTTAGGATTAGAAGATATTATTCAAAAAGTATGATTCAGTGAGAAAAGTTTAGAGAGTCGAAACTAGAGGGGTCGAAGAATCCAGAAGATTAGGATTTGAGAGAACACAGAGAATAAATGCATCGGCGCCATTGCGAACGATTTTGAGCCATGTCATTCAAGGTCTCTAACCATCGATTATTATCATCTCGCGGCCCCAACCAGGTAGTTGACAATTACCGACATGGCTAAGTCCACTAGTCAATGACTTCATGGATTTCTGCCATGTTTTGGTTTGGCCGCCCCTAACTTTCTTCCAACCTATTCCTACACTACAAAACAAAGCTCGACGAGGCAGTCGGTGGTTGGGCATACGCAACACATGTCCCAACCACCTCAATTGATGAAGTTTCAATACTTCATCGATTGATCTGCCATTCTTACCTAGCACCCGATTCCTAATAACAGCGTTGCTCACTCGGGTGTCCCAGCATATACGAGCAATGCTTCGAAGACACCTATGATCGAAAACCAGTAACCTACGAAAATCTCCTACTCTCACTGGCCATGTTTCACAGCCATAAAGTAAGACGGAGCGAACTACTGCGCAGTACACTCGTCCTTTAGTCAGCAAACGGATATCTCGCCTACTCCATAAGTGACGCAGGTCGGCAAAAGCCAATCGAGCCTTCTGTATCCGAGCTGAGATTTCGTCAGTCACAAGGCCATCGGCACTGATGAGACTCCCAAGATAGGTGAAGCGGTCTACACGTTTGACTACTTCACTCCTTATCACTAGTTCAGGTGCCGATGCAACCCAGTCTTGAAGCAACATTTCGCATTTCGAGGGGGAAAACCGCATCCCGAACATGCTTGCATTGTTGCTTAGGGTAGTCAGAAGACTCTGCATTTTGTCAGCGTCTTCACCAAGTAGGACTATGTCATCTGCATATTCTAAGACGATAAGCGAGCCTCCTGGTAATAAGTCTACTGAAAATTCAGACGATGATAAGGTTATTTCTAGGAGCATGTCTATGATAAAATTAAACAAAAATGAAGAGACTGGACATCCCTGACGGACACCACTTGAAGTAAAGAATTCCGTTGACAGTTCGCCATAAGCTCTCACTCGACCAGTGGTGTTCGAGTAAAGAGCTTGTATAAGGTTAATGTACTTCTGTGGTACACCTTTCAATGACAGACACTGCCACAGAACCTTACGATCAACAGAGTCAAATGCCGCCTTAAGGTTTAGGAAAACAACTATTGTAGGACGCCTAAATGTGTGTCTATGTTCCAGGACCTGTCTGAGTGTGAAAACGTGGTCTATGCAGCCACGTCCAGGTCGAAAACCAGCCTGGTTTTCTCGAGTCTGCTCTTCACGAGCTTTCGTTAAGCGTCGAAGTATTATTGAGGCCAATATTTTAGATACTATATTAGTTAGACTTATTCCCCTGTGGTTGTCACAAGAAGACTTTTGTCCTTTCTTATAGATTGGGACAATCAGTGATTGAGACCGGTCGGATGAGATTACGTCCAGTTCCCAGATTCTACCTAAGATCTCAGTCAATCTAGCTGCTAAAACTGGGCCACCATCCTTAAATATCTCAGGGGTCAGTCTATCAGGACCTGCAGCTCGTCCTCGCTTCAGATTTCCTAACGCTTTCTCAACTTCATTAAGACTAGGGGGACTTAGGTCGATTTGCCATTCAGGATGACTGGAGATCGTGGGTAACCGAAGAGTGGCTCGTGGCCAGTTGAACTGATCCCTAAAGTGTTCTGCCCATCGATCCAGTCTCCTGGATTGAGAATAAATAATAGTCCCGTCATATTCTGAGATAGTCTCACTTACACTAGGATTCCTAATACCAGTTTCCTTGATAAGTCGGAAAAGTTGTCTACTGTTGCCGATCGCCGCTGCCTTTTCCATCGCTTTTGCTTTCGCCACCCACCACTGTTTGCGGTCGTTACGTAGGCTTTTTATAAGTCTGCGCCTAAGTTGACTTCGTTCTTCATCATGTTCAGAGCCAGGTGGGATGAGTTTTCGGGCATCCATCAGTTCGGTGGATACTACTGAGATCCACGGCTTCATTCTAGCCATATGGTCGACCTTACTAGCAGGTATCACTGCTGTTTCCACAGCCTTTTTGATATCACTCCATTCTGCTTCCGAATGAGAGTCACTTAAATGGTCGCCTAACTCTCTTTCTAGTTGTTCCTGAAATATATTCTTCGCCTTATTATCATTAAGTAGAACCCTAAGAGGCTTCCTTGCGGTGTCTTTCCTACGTCCAGTAAGCTTCAGACAAATACGAGCTCGCACTAGGGCATGATCTGAATCTAACCATGTGCCCCAGAACCAGCGACAGTCCTCTATCGAACCCCTCCATCGGTGGCTGATGGCGATGTGATCTAGGCGCGTCCAACGTCGAGACGACTTAGGAGGTTGCCAGGTCAACAGATGCTTTTCCTTATGCTTAAATTTAATGTTTGCTAAGAATAGGCGGTTGTCTGATCATACTTGCAACAGACGGTCACCATCGTCTGTTCTCTGGGGCGCGACACCATAACATCCACCTAGGTGTTTTCACTTAGTCTACCTACTTGTGGATTGAAGTCACCGGCCATTATTACTATATCACAGCACCTAGTCTTTTGGAGGATTTCCGTAAGCTTTCTGTAAAATTCGTCTTTAACCTCGTCTGAACTGCAGTCAGTGGGGGCATAGGCAGATACGATGAAGAGGCAATGGCGATTGTCCCTATCTTTCCGAGTCCTTAATGTCCCGTTTAGTCGGACAGCGCACAAGCGACTATCTACAGGGATCCAGTCTAGACGCGCTAGTTCTGCCCTAGGACTCAAAGCTATGCCTACGCCAGCAAGACCCCTGGAAGCAGCATCAGGGCTACCGGATACACGAAGAGTAAATCGAGCTGCTTCTTTATTTTGACAAGGTGAAATCAGATTAATAATTTTACTAGGATCCTGTATGCGCGTTTCCGAGACGCAGCATACATCGATGGCACGAGATTCTAAAGTCCTAGCTAATCATGCCTGTTTCCGTATTTGACACAATGTCCGTACATTAAAAGCTCCAACATGTAGTCTACAACGGGGTTTCAAGAGACCAGGAACGACGTTTCGTGATCTCGCTTCGTCTGCATTAGCGGTGCAGTGAGAAAAGGGAGTGTGAGTAGAGTTAGTCGTAGAGATAAGAGAGACATTAGGGGGTGTAGGGAGGATTTGATTTTGACCAATTTGGTCTCGCGTGCTGTTAGGGTATGAGGGCGGTTGTCACTTCCCGTGGAAGGTTGTTTCTTGAGGGACCTGAAAAGGAAGATAGATTAGTGTTGGTCTTAGAGACCTGGGTGCTTGACCGCAGAGCACAAGGGACAACTCCTTGAGGCCAGTCACGCACGGCCTTTTTATGAAAGGTATTTTGAATGTTAGCTCCGTTCTTAAAGGCTCTTAGTGGGCACCCTTACCCAAGGAGACGGAAATCCGTGAGGTAGGGGAGGTGTGACATTTTGAGGGTCGACCTTTTCTAACCCTTCCTTCCTTGTGAGAAGGCAGCATCGCTGCAGATGCTGGTTGTCCGAGGGAAACACCTTACTGATGTCACACCCCTCTGCAGTCAGTAGTACGACTTCGCCCTGAGACCTTGAATAGCTGCTTTTAGTCTCATCGTTCTCCAGTCGACCTGCCTGGCATGGTAGGACCTGCAGGAACATGTGTTCCAGCCAGTATAGCTCGGTTGGGTCATCACGATAGGCAAGCCCGACCACCACGTCAAGGTAGCAGCTACGGTCGAGGTCCAACGTTGATGTGACCTTAGGGGTCGCCTGGTCAACAAATGTTTTTTTCCCTATGCCTAAAGTTGGTGTTCGCTAGAAAAAGGCGGTTATCTGAGCACAGTTGCAACAGACGGTCGCCAATATCTGTTCTCTGAGCCGCGACACCATAACATCCACCAAGGTCTCTTTCCTTTTTACTTAGTATTCCTACTTGAGCATTAAAGTCACCTGTCATTATTACTACATCAGAGCGCCTAGTCCTTTGGAGTAGGTCCGAAAGCTTTCTGTAGAACTCATCTTTAACCTCATCTGAACTGCAGTTAGTGGCGGCATAGGCAGACATGCCGAATAGGCAACGGCGAGTGTCCCTATCTTTCCGAGTCCTTACTGTCCCGTTCAGTTGAACAGCGCTTAAGCGACTGTCTACCGGGGTCCACTCTAAGATAGCTAGTTCTGCGCTAGGACCTGATACCATACCTAAATCCCATGTCTGAAAGTACACAGAAGGGTTTTACAGTCGAGGATACGAGTTTGTTTTTTGACAGATGATTATGGGAGAAGTTAGCCAGGAATATTAGGATTCTGTGCTGCTGAATGATTCTGCACGATACTTCTGCTCTAGTGCGGGCATAGTAAGCAGTAGGTAGTGATCAACAAGAACTGGTGGCATCATTCATCTTCAAAGATGAGACCTTCAAACGTTTATTGCTTTATTTGTACGACCAATTTTTATAGGTCACAAACGAGAAGACAGAATATCTCCGTCAAACTTTTGTTAACTGCTTACCTTAAGTTCCATATTTCATCCAGTATATATGTAATTGTGTTAGGCATGCATCTGTATCACAGTCGTGCGATTTATAGTCCTTGTGCGTGATCACGAGCGATCAGTGAAGCCCATCTCAAAAATACTGTTTCTGGACAACGCGAAATACTTCAAAACCTTGAGTGAATCCCCCAGAGACAGAAGGACACATTGTGACTTTCTTGGCCGTAAATTTTCATTCATAAACATTTCGAGAACTCTCCCACCTCCACGCGTGAACGGCAACCGTGGCCGGGGGATGAAGCCATTCTTTTTACATCACTGATATCATGACGAATATTCGCCACTTCATCGACTTTAATACAAGGGTTAACATTCTTCCTTTAAATACGCAGGATCGTTCACACGATCCAGTTTTTATTCTATCTTTCGCAAATGGAAGTTCAATCGCCAGTTATGGCAAAAGGAATGTTTGCCTTGATGTTAGTCTGGACAAGCTCATGCATTGGATTTCAGCTGCAATGTAACCTACTCACCAGCCCGAGCAAACGAAGATTAGTAGACGGTAGTAGTAAATTAAGTTTTCAGTTTCCTTCTCCGGTTGGAGGTAGTGCTCAGGCGTGATTAAACATATAACTGATCCGTTTCTTCAAAAAATACTCGACAGATACTCAGAACTGTACCAAACATAATCACATTTGCCGGGTGTTTTCATAAGCACGACGACAAGCTCCTGAATAGCTAAGTCGTGATAGGTTTACGGATTATCTGACAGTCAAACAGCCCATAGGGTATATCGGTTGCATATAGTCCTAAAAAAGGACATCACTGACAGATACCCAGCTGGTGACTATTAACGAATGTTGCCATACACCCGAAGCCTAACAGCTCCCTATCATCAATACCGGTGGACTTCAAGAACCTTTTGTATGCTTTTTTGCTTAAAAAACACTGTTCAAACTTTCTGGAGATCCAGTAATGGAGTATTTAAAGGTCTCGACTTTGGGTATATTCATGTAAATCACTGTTAAATTCCAAGTGCGAACAACAAATGTCATCCTCACCAGCTTCAAAAACATGACATAACCAATATCATACAGAAATGTCAATTTTATACCGACTCCATTGACTTTTTTTGTGCATACTATTGACGCTCAAGATATTACCTCTCTAGAAGAAGTGACCATTATGAATCACAGTCCAGCAGCTACGCATGTTCAGAGGATTTTTAAGTGTCTACTGATGGTTCAGACTGAAGTGCTCGTGTCTCACCAGACTCTTATCAACCGACTAGAAAGCAATTCGAAAACCATTAGTTTACTTGACATTGAGAAGAGAGGATTTCCCACAGTGAAGGAATATAACGTAGACTGGCACACCTTGACAATAAAGCTCCATTAGTATTGCGATTAACACATCTGATTCAGCTATTAAAAGAGTCTTACAGAAGTAAGTAAACAGTGCTTGGCAACATTTAGGGAGGTCCGAGAACTCACTGACTTCAAGATCATAAACTTTTTAACTTTTTCTATCAACTAGCATTCATAGAAGTACTCTTCTTGGAAGCCTAGACAACTAGACTACATCCCGCAGTTTACTGATTACATACAACATACCTCTAATGCAAACAAGCTAGCTGCAGAAGTCTTGCATTGGAAACTTTCCAAGGAATTGACTTTTTCAAACTCAAACAGCTTCAAAAAGAAAATCAGAACGAAGTATCATCAATAACTCTGAAACTTTACTTCAGATAGATGGAGACAGGTTAGGAAACTTTACTTTGTGAGATGTCTGCCGGTACGGATCACCGAAACATCAACTTAATGTCTCCAATGTGTTGTAAAATCTTCCTCATCCAGAGGTCCGAGCAGCCATCAAGCCTATAGTAGAACAACATTTTTGGCCCGGTATGAACGAAGACGTAAGAGGATAGAGATGTTCCTATGTAGCTGCCAGAAAAACATGGTAATTAGGCGTAACAAATGGACCTTTACTGGATTCAAGCGGATACTCACACTTTCTAATATGCATGGGTCGTTTTACACGATGGTCAAAAGCAGTGCCTTTCAAGGATATTACTGCTGAAAAATGGTTTGCACCCCTTTTGGATGATGGTTAACGAACTTTGGCCGCCTTTCAAAAATTACCACAGACCATGGATGCGTGTAAGGATCTGAACGTTTTCATTGTCTACACTTCTGGTAATCAGACAAATTCTGAATGACTGCCTACCATCCGCAAGCTAACGGTTTGGCAGAACGATCCTACCAACAGCTGAAGGCCTCACTTTCAGCTGCAAACATATCCAATTGGGCTGAAGCTCTTCCATTTGAGTCACTTAAAATTCGCAATGCAGCGAAAGCAAACGTTGGACCCATCGCAGCCGAAATCGTTTACAGTATAACACTCCGAATTACTGGATCCTTCATCTATTTCGACGGACGTACATTTGAGCTCCTATGTGAGCAGATTTACACAGGTACTGAATTCAATCAAACCTGTTCCTACTTGACTGAGGTAAATCGATGTATTGTTCGGGCTGGCTTTACGACTTAGCACACACGTTGTCGAATGTCACGACTCATTACGTCGATCACTCCAATCTGAATATGAAGGACCTTATTAAGTCCTTCACTGCAAACCTAAGTACTATACAACTAGAACGAACAAAACTAAAGACAATGCTAGTATCAACCGAGTGAAAGCTGCATTTTAAGAAGGAGCACCACATAAACTAACGACACAGTTTCCACAGCTACAATGAAGTCTGCAATAAATAACGATTATAATGATACGGAGTTGATATCCAACAACTGGCCTAAAACGATGTGCTCCAAAGGATCTGTGAGATTACCAGAGCACATAAAAGATGATGGCTTGTAAGACATTTTAAAAGCCAATCCCTTCTTTATCTTCGTCCCTGTGTTGTAAAACTGTTTGTTTGCAATTTTTATTTTTATCGTGTTGAAAATAAAACATATTTTCAGTATGCTTGTTTATATTTTCTTAAAATAAATCAGACTAATATTTTTAATATTCCTATGTAAATATGTATAGAATTTTTCCAAAAGATTAGAATCGTTTTGTTACACGGTTAGTGTGAGTATATACACCTGGAGTTTTGCACGTTTAACTCACTTATATGCGTTTAAATTCTCTTTTCTTCTTTTCTAAAACGACTGGAAAAGACACAAAGCAGGAGAATTCACCTTATCATTGAACATTTTATATGATAATCATGTACTATTGTTAGGATATTCATCTAATATCCTAGGAGAATTATTGGTCAATTCCTATTAGTTAATTTCTACTGGTCAATTTTATGATCGTCCAAGATATCAATGTTGTTTCTTAATGGTCATCCTGAATTTCAGTATCACTTCAACTGTTGTTTCCTATTGGTCGTATTAACTGTCAATGTCACAGACTTCGATTCTGTTTCCTATTCGACTTAAATGTATAAATACGCACTATCTGTAACGTTTTATGACACAGACCCATGTCCGGATCCTTAGTCCGGGATCCTGATTCTCTTCTGGACTCGGACCTAGTACTTTCTGAATGCTTGTAGAATACAGGTTCTACTTCATATCCAGTCTTCTTCTTTTTACTCAATATGGGGTTGTGACTATCGGATTAGAGTAGTCTGTCCTGTCGCCGGATCCTCGAACCTCGCTCTCGTTTTCCGACGAACGTAAGCTCGTACTAATTCAAGCATATCAAAATGACATGTTTACGTGCATGCGTAACAACTATATGGCTTCTAATAGTAAGGAAAGACTGACAGATACTGTGGGACCAGGCAGGCTACCAGATACATCTTTAACAACGTCATGAACATTCAAACCTAGTCTTCTGGCAGGTCACTTCTCACGGTTACTAGTACCACACTAGAGGGCGTAGATTGTGACAGGTCACGGAAAGAATTTTCAATCCATAAAATTACTGTAGAGTGTAGTGAATGGATTTTTATCTAGTCCTTAAAAGTCTCACTGTCAGGATGTAAAACAAGGTACTTACAGCTTTTGATTAGCTAAGTTTGTTATTTCAAACTTCTATGCATGTCTGGAAACTTTCAAGTTATTATGATTGTCATTGCCTCAGATCACTAACCTATTCTATATCGCTCATTATCTCTGTTTACTCTTTTTTGCTTACACTTCTGTCCTGTCACACAATCTTCACTACCGAATAATTAACCTATTTAATTATTTACATTGTTCCGAAATTTCCCTCTTCTAATTAGCATAAGAATTTTCTCTTTATTTTTATCCACATTGCAAATGACTGTTCGCTGGCCTGGTAATGTAATAGCCACTGGTATCTAGAAACCCTAATGCCCTAAGACTAACTCACTCTCTCAAATCACTGAGCATACAATTTTGTGCATGATTGCCAACGGACTATAATTAGTGCAGTCGACTGGCTAGATTACCATCCTTTGGACAATACCGAATACATGGAACCGTAAAGAAAGAGCACGAACTAATTGCATAGAAATCAACTGGTTTTTAACAGCTGGTGGGAATGATATTGGATATTGAGATTATAATCGATATTTTAATGCTTGTTCGAGCGAAAAGAAAACGTCACTGATTACAGTCGACAAGGTTCACTATTCAAAATGAAGAAAATACTGCACAACGTTGGAACGTTCAATATTTGTAGGTAGCACAAATATTTGTCCCTCTGACTCAGATAAGGTACAGAGTTTGACTCAGATGGATCCTGATCTATCTATCTAAAATTATCCTGTCTCTCTTGAAAATTTCCTCCTTGTATTATTTTACTGAGGTGAGTGTATATCAAACGAGCTTACTAATTTTTACATAATTCAGTTAAGCGCTTGATATTTTTGTTAGTGTATTAATCCAAGTAATAATTTACCATACCATTTCGAATTATTATTATCACTAGTGTTATGATTCGCAGATGACCTGGCTCTTCTATCTCACACGCAACAACAAGAGAAGACGACCAGTGTAGCAGCAGCCTCTGCAGCAGTAGGCCTCAACATACATAAAGGAAAAAGCAAAATTCTCCGATGCAACACAACATGCACCAACCAAATCACCCTCGATGGAGATGCCTTGGAGGACGTTAACACGTTTACATATCTTGGCAGCATCATCGACAACCAAAGTGGATCCGATGCAGATGTGAGGGTGAGGATTGGCAAAGCAAGGGCTACATTTCTACAATTGAACAACAATATCTGGAACTCCAAAACAAATATCAATCAACAACAAAATCAGGATTTTCAATACAAATGTCAAGACAGTTCTACTGTATGAAGCGGAAACTTAGAGAACTACGAAAGCCATCATCCAGAAGATACAAGTATTTATGAACAGTTGTCTACTCAAAATACTTCGAATCCGTTGGCCATACACTATCAGCAACAATCTACTGTAGTAGAGAACAAACCAGATTCCAGTGGAGGAGGAAATCAAGAAGAAGCTGTGGAAGTGGATAGGATAAACACTGCGAAAAGCATGGAACTGCATCATGAGACAAGCCCTCACATGGAACCTTCAAGGCAAAAGGAAAAGAGGAAGGCCAGGGAACACATTACGCCGAGAAATAGAGAAAGACATGAGAAGAATGAACGAAAACTGGGAAGAACTAGAAAGGGAAGCCCAGGACAGAGTTGAATGGAGAAAACTGGTGGGCGGCCTATGCTCCATTGGGAGTAACAGGTGTAAGTAAGTAAGTGTTATGATTACTATCCTATTACATTTTTGGTACTACTTAATAATATTTATTATGCTGTACACTTCAAACACAGAAATATAAATGTGTTCTTGATACTTATGAACTTGATCTCATTTACTTGGTTCGTCTGTAAACTAAATTCTCCCCCTTTAAAAAAATTCGATTGCCAAGAAAGCAAATACATTGTCCAGTTACGAGTTGTAACTCTTAGTTATAACAATTAATTTACTAAACTTGAACATTTACACGTAAGCATCAAATTATTGGCTAACTACTATAAGTTCAGTGCATTCAAACTTATCTTTAAACGGAACATTTAAAATGAAATTTAACTCGATTAATTCTTATTAGAAACTAAATATCTGGAATTCTCACTCACTGAATTAAAACATTGTCAAGTTTCATTCGACAGACAGTTAGTTTGCTTCAATGCTACTTCCCAGTAACATATAATGGTCTTCTAAAGTAGTATGTATATATATATCATTTCCGTCAAAATAGGAAAGTATACGATCCTTAGTAAATGTGGTAACTTTAAACGTTCCGTGATCTTGGAACTGCTTTCTTTTAAACATAACTGAAACATCATTTAACCCGAGCCTAGACTAACTGATCTAATCCTCCTCTCTAGAAGAGTGTACACTAACTTTCAATACATGAGCGCTCATATACACATTCTTTTTGCTCTGACAGATAATAGCATGCTTATGAGCAAAGTGTTAATTCAGGTTAGTTGGTTACCAGTGTAAGGATCCAATATATTGAAGGATATGTTTGACCGAATTTAAACATTAGATTGTGAAATTGTTATCCAACAGGTTTTATAGAATTTGATGAGATTTTCTAAAGTTTCAGTAATATAAATTTATTGTCATAGGTTCAGTGTCAATAAACGTTTGAATAAATTTCACTGTCAACTTCAACTTATATTTAATACATAAAAAGTAATCAATTGTATTATGACTAAATCTTAACATCCATTTCAAACGGATTATTTTACTCGGATGAATGTTCTGTTCTACCTTTTAATGGTATTTTGTTTGGGGCACAATGTTTCAATGTTTTTATATAAGCCTCTCTAATAACTTGAACCAAATTGTTTTTTAGTCATCAACAGCTTTGTTTTAATTATCGTTTATACTATCTATCTTAGATAAATTTTGAGTAGTCATGAAACTGAAATACAATCTGTGGTTTAAACCATTTTCAGTGGTTATTTTACCTTTTCATAGTCTAGCGTTGACTTTCTTTTCAATAGAATAATCTGTCGGATATGTCAACTATGTTTTAAGAGTTTACTTGTTTTGTGAATTCAATAACTTTTTGTTTTAATAGAAAAATCATTCATATGGTAAGTGTGATTTTAACAAAAGATAATGAAAAGTTAAAAAAAAAGTTAGCTAATGATAAAATCAATTGATTTCTTTGAATGATATCTGAATCTTTAACATTTTATGTGTACCGTAAATAATTAAAGACCTTAAAAATTTCTCAAATGATGGTAAGCAAACATAATGAAATTATTTGCATCATAGCAATTTTTGTTATGTGATGGGATTGTTCGATTTTGGCACTGATCTACACGCCTCCTATACATGTACTATGTGAGTGAGAAAGCTAACAATTAGTACGAATCCATATCGGCTGATAGAATACAGATACATAAAAACTTATTGATATAATTATATATTTTTGAAACCATGAATCAATCAATAATTGTTAGACCAACATTAGAAACCTGGAAGCACTGAAAGACGGCTGTTTCGTCCTGGTATGGGACTACTCAACAGTGCGCATCCACGACTCCTGCACCCCACAGTGGTCCGATATTTAGGCGTTCGCGCACAATACCGAAGGTCCTGGGTTCGAATCCTGTGGGGTGCAGGAGTCGTGGATGCGCACTGTTGAGGAGTCCCATACTAGGAGGAAACGGCCGTCCAGTGCTTCCAGGTTTCTAATGGTGGTCTAACATTGATCGATTCATGGTTTCACCCACCAATTTCTCTCACCAACTGTTTAGTCTTAAACTACCATATGCATGTGTGTGTGGATTGACCCAGTCTATCAGTTCAGTATTCTTTGGATGGAATGTCTAAATTAATTAAATAAATAATTAAACTGCTCACAAGTCTTAAAATTATTTATTCTACCTTATAGTTCATAAATATGATGTATAATTTTGAGTGCGGATAGTTTTTTAAAAGTTTGAACAATTCAAATACACTAATATTGGATATGAACTATTTAATATTTCACTTGTCTACAACAGAATTCGCAGATTTTCTATTATCATAATGAGCAGAAAAATGTGTCTGTCACATTTAGAGATGCATTACGGAGTTGTGAAGATTGTTAAGTTACACATTTTTTGAAACCATGAATCGATCAGTGTTAGACCACCATTAGAAACCTGGAAGCACTGGGCAGCCGTCTCGTCCTGGCTCAGTGGTCCGATAGTTAGGCGTTCGCACACAATACCGAAGGTCCTGGGTTCGAATCCTGCGGGATGCAGGAGTCGTCGCACTGCTGAGGAGTCCCATACCAGGACGAAACGGCCGTCCAGTGCTTCCAGGTTTACAATGGTGATCAAACATTGGTCGATTCATGGTTTCAAAAAGTGTGACACTTAGAGATGTATGTGAAAGTTGCTTCATCAAGTAAGTAATAAGTAGACTGATAATCAACCTGCTCAAGATACTAGTACAAACACAAAAGTTAGGAATTCATACATATCAGTATAGAAACTAAGCCACGTAAACCTCATTTCATAGAATCACTCTTGACATAAATGACTTAAAAGCACGTCCCCTGAAACTTGATCCATATCTGTTGATCTGTAACTTTACATATTAAATATGTATTGACTAAAATTTATTATTTATTCCTGAATCAAGGTCAGATGTGATCTACAGACTTTAAGCACTTCATTTTTTATATCCATCAGAATAAATGTACTTTTATTAGTTTAAAATATGTCTTGTAGTTCTGGTACTCACAATAATCTTGTTTTATTTGTTATTAATATTTAAGAAGATCAGTGTGAAAATGTTGCATGTAAACTATTAAACTTTTCTTAAAATACAGTAATTACTCACTTTATTCATGAAAACACGCAATGTT
>OX103973.1:23412394-23447614 GCA_944470395.2 Schistosoma turkestanicum
ATATTCATGTAAATCACTGTTAAATTCCAAGTGTGCACAACAAATGTCGTCCTCACCAGCTTCAAAAACATGACATAACCAATATCATACAGAAATGTCAATTTTATACCGACTCCATTGACTTTTTTTGTGCATACTATTGACGCTCAAGATATTACCTCTCTAGAAGAAGTGACCATTATGAATCACAGTCCAGCAGCTACGCATGTTCAGAGGATTTTTAAGTGTCTACTGATGGTTCAGACTGAAGTGCTCGTGTCTCACCAGACTCTTATCAACCGACTAGAAAGCAATTCGAAAACCATTAGTTTACTTGACATTGAGAAGAGAGGATTTCCCACAGTGAAGGAATATAACGTAGACTGGCACACCTTGACAATAAAGCTCCATTAGTATTGCGATTAACACATCTGATTCAGCTATTAAAAGAGTCTTACAGAAGTAAGTAAACAGTGCTTGGCAACATTTAGGGAGGTCCGAGAACTCACTGACTTCAAGATCATAAACTTTTTAACTTTTTCTATCAACTAGCATTCATAGAAGTACTCTTCTTGGAAGCCTAGACAACTAGACTACATCCCGCAGTTTACTGATTACATACAACATACCTCTAATGCAAACAAGCTAGCTGCAGAAGTCTTGCATTGGAAACTTTCCAAGGAATTGACTTTTTCAAACTCAAACAGCTTCAAAAAGAAAATCAGAACGAAGTATCATCAATAACTCTGAAACTTTACTTCAGATAGATGGAGACAGGTTAGGAAACTTTACTTTGTGAGATGTCTGCCGGTACGGATCACCGAAACATCAACTTAATGTCTCCAATGTGTTGTAAAATCTTCCTCATCCAGAGGTCCGAGCAGCCATCAAGCCTATAGTAGAACAACATTTTTGGCCCGGTATGAACGAAGACGTAAGAGGATAGAGATGTTCCTATGTAGCTGCCAGAAAAACATGGTAATTAGGCGTAACAAATGGACCTTTACTGGATTCAAGCGGATACTCACACTTTCTAATATGCATGGGTCGTTTTACACGATGGTCAAAAGCAGTGCCTTTCAAGGATATTACTGCTGAAAAATGGTTTGCACCCCTTTTGGATGATGGTTAACGAACTTTGGCCGCCTTTCAAAAATTACCACAGACCATGGATGCGTGTAAGGATCTGAACGTTTTCATTGTCTACACTTCTGGTAATCAGACAAATTCTGAATGACTGCCTACCATCCGCAAGCTAACGGTTTGGCAGAACGATCCTACCAACAGCTGAAGGCCTCACTTTCAGCTGCAAACATATCCAATTGGGCTGAAGCTCTTCCATTTGAGTCACTTAAAATTCGCAATGCAGCGAAAGCAAACGTTGGACCCATCGCAGCCGAAATCGTTTACAGTATAACACTCCGAATTACTGGATCCTTCATCTATTTCGACGGACGTACATTTGAGCTCCTATGTGAGCAGATTTACACAGGTACTGAATTCAATCAAACCTGTTCCTACTTGACTGAGGTAAATCGATGTATTGTTCGGGCTGGCTTTACGACTTAGCACACACGTTGTCGAATGTCACGACTCATTACGTCGATCACTCCAATCTGAATATGAAGGACCTTATTAAGTCCTTCACTGCAAACCTAAGTACTATACAACTAGAACGAACAAAACTAAAGACAATGCTAGTATCAGCCGAGTGAAAGCTGCATTTTAAGAAGGAGCACCACATAAACTAACGACACAGTTTCCACAGCTACAATGAAGTCTGCAATAAATAACGATTATAATGATACGGAGTTGATATCCAACAACTGGCCTAAAACGATGTGCTCCAAAGGATCTGTGAGATTACCAGAGCACATAAAAGATGATGGCTTGTAAGACATTTTAAAAGCCAATCCCTTCTTTATCTTCGTCCCTGTGTTGTAAAACTGTTTGTTTGCAATTTTTATTTTTATCGTGTTGAAAATAAAACATATTTTCAGTATGCTTGTTTATATTTTCTTAAAATAAATCAGACTAATATTTTTAATATTCCTATGTAAATATGTATAGAATTTTTCCAAAAGATTAGAATCGTTTTGTTACACGGTTAGTGTGAGTATATACACCTGGAGTTTTGCACGTTTAACTCACTTATATGCGTTTAAATTCTCTTTTCTTCTTTTCTAAAACGACTGGAAAAGACACAAAGCAGGAGAATTCACCTTATCATTGAACATTTTATATGATAATCATGTACTATTGTTAGGATATTCATCTAATATCCTAGGAGAATTATTGGTCAATTCCTATTAGTTAATTTCTACTGGTCAATTTTATGATCGTCCAAGATATCAATGTTGTTTCTTAATGGTCATCCTGAATTTCAGTATCACTTCAACTGTTGTTTCCTATTGGTCGTATTAACTGTCAATGTCACAGACTTCGATTCTGTTTCCTATTCGACTTAAATGTATAAATACGCACTATCTGTAACGTTTTATGACACAGACCCATGTCCGGATCCTTAGTCCGGGATCCTGATTCTCTTCTGGACTCGGACCTAGTACTTTCTGAATGCTTGTAGAATACAGGTTCTACTTCATATCCAGTCTTCTTCTTTTTACTCAATATGGGGTTGTGACTATCGGATTAGAGTAGTCTGTCCTGTCGCCGGATCCTCGAACCTCGCTCTCGTTTTCCGACGAACGTAAGCTCGTACTAATTCAAGCATATCAAAATGACATGTTTACGTGCATGCGTAACAACTATATGGCTTCTAATAGTAAGGAAAGACTGACAGATACTGTGGGACCAGGCAGGCTACCAGATACATCTTTAACAACGTCATGAACATTCAAACCTAGTCTTCTGGCAGGTCACTTCTCACGGTTACTAGTACCACACTGAAGGGCGTAGATTGTGACAGGTCACGGAAAGAATTTTCAATCCATAAAATTACTGTAGAGTTTACTAGTTTTATTTAGTGTAGTGAATGGATTTTATCTAGTCCTTAAAAGTCTCACTGTCAGGATGTAAAACAAGGTACTTACAGCTTTTGATTTGCTAAGTTTTTTATTTCAAACTTCTATGCATGTCTGAAAACTTTCAAGTTATTATGATTGTCATTGCCTCAGATCACTAACCTATTCTATATCGCTCATTTTTTTCTTTGTTTACTCTTTTTTGCTTACACTTCTGTCCTGTCACACAATCTCCACTACCGAATAATTAACCTATTTAATTATTTACATTGTTCCGAAATTTCCCTCTTCTAATTAGTATAAGAATTTTCTCTTTATTTTTATCCACATTGCAAATGACTGTTCGCTGGCCTGGTAATGTAATAGCCACTGGTATCTACAAACTCTAATGCCTTAAGACCAACGCACTCTCTCAAATCACTGACCATACAAATTTGTGCATGATTGCCAACGGACTATAATTAGTGCAGTCGACTGGACAATACCGAATACCTGGAACCGTTAAGAAACAGTAAGAACTGATTGCATAGAAATCAACTGGTTTTTAACAGCTGGTAGGAATGGTATTGGATATTGAGATTATAATCGACATTTTAATGCTTGTTCGAGCGAAAAGAAAACGTCACTGATCACAATCGACAAGGTTCGCTATTCAAAATGAAGAAAATACTGCACAACGTTGGAACGTTCAGTATTTGTAGGTAGCACAAATATTTGTCCTTCTGACTCAGATAAGGTACAAATGTTGACTCAGATGGGTCCTGATCTATCTATCTAAAATTATCCTGTCTCTCTTGAAAATTTCCTCCTTGTATTATTTTATTGAGGTGAGTGTATATCAAACGAGCTTACTAATTTTTACATAATTCAGTTAAGCGCTTGATATTTTTGTCAGTGCATTAATCCAAGTAATAATTTACCATACCATTTCGAATTATTATTATCACTAGTGTTATGATTCGCAGATGACCTGGCTCTTCTATCTCACACGCAACAACAAATGCAAGAGAAGACGACCAGTGTAGCAGCAGCCTCTGCAGCAGTAGGTCTCAACATACACAAAGGAAAAAGCAAAATTCTCCGATGCAACACAACATGCACCAACCGAGTCACGCTTGATGGAGATACCTTGGAGGACGTTAACACCTTCACATATCTTGGCAGCATCATCGACGAGAAAGGTGGATCGGACGCAGATGTGAGGACGCGGATTGGCAAAGCGAGGGCTGCATTTCTACAGTTGAAAAATATCTGGAACTCCAAACAACTTTCAAACAAAACCAAAATCAGGATTTTCAATACAAATGTCAAGACAGTTCTACTGTATGGAGCGGAAACATGGAGAACTACCAAAGCCATCATTCAGAAGATACAAGTGTTTATTAACAGCTGTCTACGCAAAATACTTCGTATTCGTTGCCAGACACCATCAGCAACAACGAACTGTGGGAGAGAACAAGTCAGATTCCAGTGGAGGAGGAAATCAGGAAGAAGCGGTGGAAGTGGATAGGATATACACTACGAAAAGCACCCAACTGCGTCACTAGACAAGCCCTCACATGGAACCCTCAAGGCAAAAGGAAAAGAGGAAGGCCAAGGAACACACTACGCCGAGAAATAGAGAAAGATATGAGAGGAATGAACAAACATTGGACAGAACTGGAGAGGGAAGCCCAAGACAGAGTTGGTTGGAGAAAACTGGTGTGCGGCCTATGCTCCATTGCGGATAACAGGCGTAAGTAAAAAAAAAGTAAGTAATAATTAATCCAAGTAATAATTTACCATACCATTTCAAACTATTATTATCACCAGTGTTATGATTACTATCCTATTACATTTTTGGTACTACTTAATAATATTTATTATGCTGTACACTTCAAACACAGAAATATAAATGTGTTCTTGATACTTATGAACTTGATCTCATTTACTTGGTTCGTCTGTAAACTAAATTCTCCCCCTTTAAAAAAATTCGATTGCCAAGAAAGCAAATACATTGTCCAGTTACGAGTTGTAACTCTTAGTTATAACAATTAATTTACTAAACTTGAACATTTACACGTAAGCATCAAATTATTGGCTAACTACTATAAGTTCAGTGCATTCAAACTTATCTTTAAAACGGAACATTTAAAATGAAATTTAACTCGATTAATTCTTATTAGAAACTAAATATCTGGAATTCTCACTCACTGAATTAAAACATTGTCAAGTTTCATTCGACAGACAGTTAGTTTGCTTCAATGCTACTTCCCAGTAACATATAATGGTCTTCTAAAGTAGTATGTATATATATATCATTTCCGTCAAAATAGGAAAGTATACGATCCTTAGTAAATGTGGTAACTTTAAACGTTCCGTGATCTTGGAACTGCTTTCTTTTAAACATAACTGAAACATCATTTAACCCGAGCCTAGACTAACTGATCTAATCCTCCTCTCTAGAAGAGTGTACACTAACTTTCAATACATGAGCGCTCATATACACATTCTTTTTGCTCTGACAGATAATAGCATGCTTATGAGCAAAGTGTTAATTCAGGTTAGTTGGTTACCAGTGTAAGGATCCAATATATTGAAGGATATGTTTGACCGAATTTAAACATTAGATTGTGAAATTGTTATCCAACAGGTTTTATAGAATTTGATGAGATTTTCTAAAGTTTCAGTAATATAAATTTATTGTCATAGGTTCAGTGTCAATAAACGTTTGAATAAATTTCACTGTCAACTTCAACTTATATTTAATACATAAAAAGTAATCAATTGTATTATGACTAAATCTTAACATCCATTTCAAACGGATTATTTTACTCGGATGAATGTTCTGTTCTACCTTTTAATGGTATTTTGTTTGGGGCACAATGTTTCAATGTTTTTATATAAGCCTCTCTAATAACTTGAACCAAATTGTTTTTTAGTCATCAACAGCTTTGTTTTAATTATCGTTTATACTATCTATCTTAGATAAATTTTGAGTAGTCATGAAACTGAAATACAATCTGTGGTTTAAACCATTTTCAGTGGTTATTTTACCTTTTCATAGTCTAGCGTTGACTTTCTTTTCAATAGAATAATCTGTCGGATATGTCAACTATGTTTTAAGAGTTTACTTGTTTTGTGAATTCAATAACTTTTTGTTTTAATAGAAAAATCATTCATATGGTAAGTGTGATTTTAACAAAAGATAATGAAAAGTTAAAAAAAAAGTTAGCTAATGATAAAATCAATTGATTTCTTTGAATGATATCTGAATCTTTAACATTTTATGTGTACCGTAAATAATTAAAGACCTTAAAAATTTCTCAAATGATGGTAAGCAAACATAATGAAATTATTTGCATCATAGCAATTTTTGTTATGTGATGGGATTGTTCGATTTTGGCACTGATCTACACGCCTCCTATACATGTACTATGTGAGTGAGAAAGCTAACAATTAGTACGAATCCATATCGGCTGATAGAATACAGATACATAAAAACTTATTGATATAATTATATATTTTTGAAACCATGAATCAATCAATAATTGTTAGACCAACATTAGAAACCTGGAAGCACTGAAAGACGGCTGTTTCGTCCTGGTATGGGACTACTCAACAGTGCGCATCCACGACTCCTGCACCCCACAGTGGTCCGATATTTAGGCGTTCGCGCACAATACCGAAGGTCCTGGGTTCGAATCCTGTGGGGTGCAGGAGTCGTGGATGCGCACTGTTGAGGAGTCCCATACTAGGAGGAAACGGCCGTCCAGTGCTTCCAGGTTTCTAATGGTGGTCTAACATTGATCGATTCATGGTTTCACCCACCAATTTCTCTCACCAACTGTTTAGTCTTAAACTACCATATGCATGTGTGTGTGGATTGACCCAGTCTATCAGTTCAGTATTCTTTGGATGGAATGTCTAAATTAATTAAATAAATAATTAAACTGCTCACAAGTCTTAAAATTATTTATTCTACCTTATAGTTCATAAATATGATGTATAATTTTGAGTGCGGATAGTTTTTTAAAAGTTTGAACAATTCAAATACACTAATATTGGATATGAACTATTTAATATTTCACTTGTCTACAACAGAATTCGCAGATTTTCTATTATCATAATGAGCAGAAAAATGTGTCTGTCACATTTAGAGATGCATTACGGAGTTGTGAAGATTGTTAAGTTACACATTTTTTGAAACCATGAATCGATCAGTGTTAGACCACCATTAGAAACCTGGAAGCACTGGGCAGCCGTCTCGTCCTGGCTCAGTGGTCCGATAGTTAGGCGTTCGCACACAATACCGAAGGTCCTGGGTTCGAATCCTGCGGGATGCAGGAGTCGTCGCACTGCTGAGGAGTCCCATACCAGGACGAAACGGCCGTCCAGTGCTTCCAGGTTTACAATGGTGATCAAACATTGGTCGATTCATGGTTTCAAAAAGTGTGACACTTAGAGATGTATGTGAAAGTTGCTTCATCAAGTAAGTAATAAGTAGACTGATAATCAACCTGCTCAAGATACTAGTACAAACACAAAAGTTAGGAATTCATACATATCAGTATAGAAACTAAGCCACGTAAACCTCATTTCATAGAATCACTCTTGACATAAATGACTTAAAAGCACGTCCCCTGAAACTTGATCCATATCTGTTGATCTGTAACTTTACATATTAAATATGTATTGACTAAAATTTATTATTTATTCCTGAATCAAGGTCAGATGTGATCTACAGACTTTAAGCACTTCATTTTTATATCCATCAGAATAAATGTACTTTTATTAGTTAAAATATGTCTTGTAGTTCTGGTACTCACAATAATCTTGTTTTATTTGTTATTAATATTTAAGAAGATCAGTGTGAAAATGTTGCATGTAAACTATTAAACTTTTCTTAAAATACAGTAATTACTCACTTTATTCATGAAAACACGCAATGTTATTGATTTCAAAAGTTTAGTCACATAATGTAAAAAAGCTTACATGTGGGTTTCAGCATAAATTATGAGTAAAAAATTAGTTTGGCATAGTCCAGAAGAATAACTAACTTTTCTGCGTATATTTTCAAACTAATAAAATATCCTAAGTTTGAAACTCAAATAAAAGTATCAAACAAGTCATGCCCGTAAACTGGCATGAATTCTGTAACCATTCTCAGAATATGCCTATATATATTTTATATGTATATATATAGTTTTTAAAAACAGTTAAATTGATTGATTAACTTCAAAAATAGTTTCAGAATTATTAATTCACACCTCAATAGTTTTAGCTTTACAAAAATCGCATTTATTTATGGCGCATGCTAATGCAGAAATCCATGATAAAAATTTATCATAAAATATTTTATTTTAAGTTCATAATAAAAAAAAAATAAAGATGAAATAATTAAATTTTTAAAATTAGCTCGTCACCATAAAATGTTGGAGGATGACCTTGTTAATGAATTATTTAAACCAATTGATTCATTCAATTTTATTCATTCCCAGTTATGATAATTATCACAATCATTTAAAACAAACAAACAAACAAAATTCTTTACATCTTTTTAAAGCAACTAATCCATTAAAATAGGTGTACATATTATGAATATTATTATTTATTTGAATAGTAAGTATATTTTTAAGAAAAAGAAAATTCGTTTCAACAAGTTAAATGCCAAAATGAACATTGAAAAAACAAACAACCATTCCAATGAGATCACAAACAACATGAATAACAATAATCATCATCATGAATTGAACATTGTTAATTCAAAAACAATTGTTGTTTTCAAACAAACAAAACATGAATAAGTATGTATGTATGTATGTATAATGTGTATAATGATGTTTAATTAAAGTAAGAAATACTAATCAAATTAAAAATGAATGAATCTTGCACATAAAAATAAGGAAAATTTGTTTACATGAGACAACATTTATCTGTTGCTTGGTTTGCCAATTGTTGCGGTAATTCAACTACTCTTGATGCAGCATCTTGTATTGCAGTTGGAATAAATTCTTGATATGATTGAAAAGTAAATTTATGAGAAAAAGAAAACGAAATATGGATGAAAGCATCATTCATCATTTTTTAATCGTATTGATTATATCAGTCATATTAATTGTGTGTTGTAAGATTTCATGATAAACATGTATAATTAGCCAGGAGCATACTAGATTGAAGAACTATACATTCTAATGAAATATTTAAACTTTTCCATAAGATATAAGCTAACGTATTTTTTCTTTTGAGATAATAAATGGAAAGATAGATTTCAATCCAATATTTCTTTATAGTTTTCACTGTACTGTTTAATCAAAGTTATTTAAACTCATTAGAATTCAAATACTGTGCTTTGTGACCTGTGTATGTGTTACGCTCATCACCGGGTATGCTTAAAACTATTACAGGTTCACCTTAGTCGATAAACGAGAACGAGACAATGAACCAGTGTCCGGGTAGGCTACTTTGATCCGTTAACCCTAAGGTACTAACAAGAAGTCTTGAAATAGCGTAGAAAGTGTACTCAACAAATACCCAACCAACACACAATAAATCCAAGCACACAAATTGCGTTTATTTATACGCCACAGGGACGTCCTTGAGGAACTCATGAAATAGCACACTAAAATAAAACAGTCACCAATCACAGCCAAGTATTTTCCATGTGGGAAATGTGATCCCAAGGTCAACTGATTAGCCTATGAATAAAAACCGAAATTAAGACATTTATCAGGTGAGTTCTGGGGATCTAACATCCCTAACATTATGTTTCAGCCGAAAATTTTGAAATGAACACTTTTCAACAACAGCTACTATGAAATATTATCTGTTTGATATAACGTTTTGAATACATGATGATGTCGGAAAAGTATTTTATTTTTTGTATGAAGTTAATTAGTTGCGTAAGATAGTTTGTAGAATATAATAATCGTGAAAAAATATCTTTTTTTTAATAGTTCTTTGATAGTCTCTTCTATATTGAACTTAAAACTTTTTACTGTCGCATTTATTTTCATTGGGCATATACCTATCAATTAAAATAGACGGCTAATCTCAAATCACATAGTCTAAAGATATTTTTTCAGTTATCTTTCGAAGCATTCATGAATTATCTATTATCTTAAGATGTATTATTTGTCGAGTACTATCACTAAACACAAACCGCATCAAGAAACAAGTGAAGTGAGAGTTTATGTTGATCAACGTGATTTTTTTTGTTATCTCTTAAAAAATTATGCATGAACATTTTTATCTATCTATCTATATATATATATATCTGAAGTAATTAATAGCCACCCTAACTCGACTTATTACCAACAA
The DNA here is from genome assembly GCA_944470395.2 of Schistosoma turkestanicum. NCBI lineage: Eukaryota > Metazoa > Platyhelminthes > Trematoda > Strigeidida > Schistosomatidae > Schistosoma > Schistosoma turkestanicum. The sequence goes on from OX103973.1 coordinate 23,422,654, forward strand.
CAAAAAATCTCAGATTAAATCATATTTTAGGACAAAAATATCTCAAATGAATTTAGCATGATTTTTAAAATCATGCCAAACTTGAACTTACTCATAAATGAGTCTTCTTGAGTAGTAGTAGTAGATCGACGATGTGCATTTAAATTGACATCAGAACATCGATGAGTTGATGATCGTCTTGAGCCGCCTTCTACAGGTCCTACTTCTAAAAAATCTGATTTCTTTTTTAGTCCATACTGAAAATATAATTTTTAAAAAAAAATAATAAAGAATTATACTAATATTAATTAATTATTAGGTCAACCATAAAGTAAAACAAGATGAACTTTATAACTTGTAAATAGATACGTTAGATAGGGTTAAAGTTTTGAGTAATTATTTTCAAGGTTAGATCAATAGATTTTCCACTGAAATATCTGAATCTCCAAATTGGGTTTTATTCATCTAACTTCCTGAATAATCATCAAACAACTAATTCACTTTTTGACGTTTTATAAAAATTGTTATATATGTTAAATGATAAGTCTAGAAATAAAGCATACTTTTGTCAGTAAAGTAAATATAGTGAGTTTTAACAAACATACGATTTGTTTATACACTTTCGATCGAATACATACATTTATAACTAACTAAAGAGATTCATTTGTTGCATTAACTATTTCTTGCTCAGTTGTTAAGTTCAGAATTTTCATTCAATGATGTAGGGAAGGTTATCATCTTTATGGCGTATACTACTATGTCAGGCGTATGCGGCTAGTCTTAACTTTTCTTCCTGGGTTATTTTATTCGTACACTTTTTGAGTTTATCAGTTTATTCGCTTCTAACCGTCATTATTCTCACTTGGTCATGAGTGTCAGTTGCTTGCTACGCCTATCACACGTCTTTCTATAAATAATTAGTTATGCCTCATCGCAGTGAGTTTACCTATTCACTATCTCCATTTTGCTTCGTTTTACTATTTCGCCTCGTATTTTCATGTCTGCCCGCAACAACGATTGTGTGAGATTAACTCATCCAGTTACCTCCATGACATAAACGTGGTTAGTCTAAGTGTGATAAACGGAAATTAAGTGAAAGATATATTTCATAGAGTATTCAACCATTAGTTCGAATCGAAGCCAGATCCTAGGCCACTACACACATTACTTACTTACTTACACCTGTTACCCCCACCAGTTTTCTTCAGCCAACTCTGTCCTGGGCTTCCCTTTCTTGTTCTTGATAGGTTTTCGTTCATTCTTCTCATGTCTTTCTCGATTTCTCGGCGTAATGCATTCCTTGGTCTTCCTCTTCTCCTTTGACCTTCAGGGTTCCATGTGAGGGCTTATCGCGTGACGCAGTTAGGTGCTTTTCGTAGTGTTTGTCCTATCCACTTCCACCGCCTCATCCTGATTTCCTCCTCCACTGCAATCTGGTTTGTTCTCTTCCAAAGTAAGTAGTTGCTGATGATGTCTGGCCAACGAATACGAAGTATTTTGCGAAGACAACTGTTCATAAACATTTGTATCTTTGATGGCTCTCGTGGTTCTCTAAGTTTCCGCTTCATACAGTAGAACTGTCTTGACATTTGTATTGAAAATCCTGATTTTGTTGTTGATTGATATTTGTTTTGGAGTTCCAGATATTGTTGTTCAATTGTAGAAATGCAGCCCTTGCTTTGCTAATCCTCACCCTCACATCTGCATCGGATCCACTTTGGTTGTCGATGATGCTGCCAAGATATGTAAAGGTGTCAACGTCCTCCAAGGTGTGTCCATCAGGCGTGATTTGGTTGGCGCATGTCACTACACACATGATCAACTCAAAAGTCATCTGTAACCACATACCTAGTAGTTTTCGGAATAGACCCTACGCAATAATCAGCAAATGATAGTTTTAACCATTTTTCTAATTGTTGACAATCTACACCTTTGAAACATTCTACTTTTAAAAAATATCATTTCTCTATGAGGATCCTCATTTACTTCATTTAATTTTACAGTGTGTATGTTTATGATGATATTTTTTCACTTTCCTATCACACACATCTTAATTAAAAAAGTGATTTTAGAAAAAGGATAAATTTGACTTATTTACTATTAAACACAATTAATTATATTTTTCAATCACATTACACAATTAAAAACCAAAAGGTGTTCATGACAAATTTATTCAAATGTAAACTGATACATTCACATAATTTCTATGTCTAATAAAATGTTTTCATCACATCAACCCGTTGTCTAGTTTATTCTTCCTGAAAGCTCGAGAAATACCATTTCCTAAGTACTTACTATCTTATTTACTGAGTAAAGTAGTTTATAGAATTGTTAAAAGTCTAACAGCTTTAAAATATACTCAGTAGTGAGCTTACATTTTATCTGTCTTTCTATCCACACATCTATCTATCTATCTATCTATCTATCTATCCACACATCTATCTATTTATCTATCTGTATATATATATATATGCTTCAAACTATGCAAAATAGATCTACAAATCATCTTATCCTATGCTATTCAAATTCTCATTAAATCGGAAAATAATCAACTGATTGTGAATAATACACTCAAAGTAATAATACTACAATTCACATTTGCATAATTACTCCTATTTCTATTTCTTTCTAATATCTACGCATCAAATACATATATATATATATATATATATATATATATATATATATATATGTCTGAAGCATCGAAAAAACAGAATATTATTTTTACAGAATATTATTGTTCTGTAGTATTTATAATTATCTACTTACTATATACAATAAATCAATCGAAAATGAATCTTATTACTTTTAAGCTTTTTTAAAAGCTCAACTTTGTCTAATCAATGTGTAATTAAGAACTCCGTATTGTGTTATGAAATTATGTATAATAACCTAAGATAATTGTATGATTGTTCGTAAATGAAGACTTTCTTCCTAAATCGTTTTAAACAGCTTAAATGTACTCGAGAAAGAAAGCTTCTCACTAAATGAAAATTCATTTTTTTTGTAATTAGGTCAACATTTTTGTAAATATATAACCTGAAAAAATAAATGATAAATCAGAGAATAAAAAAAACCCAAGGGAAAAATGCGAAACAATGTACTCGATTTAATAATGATGCTTATATAGAGCTAAATGTTTTAATATCATAAATACATATAAGTAAAATAATGGAGTTCAACTTCGGTAACCTTAGTTTATTTTGAAAGACTAGTAGACGATAATAGAAGTGTATTTAAGCATTTTTAAATATAAAGGGGTCTTTCCACTAGCGAAATTATATTAATGCATAGTTTGTTACAGAAAATGTTTAATTACATAATCAAATTAGATGGAGGAATTGAAATGTATAACGTGTTAGTATTCTAAAGTTTTTAGATTATATAAATTATCGCTTGACTTTCTGAAACAGACGAATGATAATTTCATGTAATTGACAAACGTATTTATTATTAAAATAGATTTGTGGAGTATGTTTAATTTTTTAAAGTCTAAAAAAGAACTAGTGTACAAGTGGAAAATAAAAGTCAGTAAATAGCTCTTTAATGGTAGTTTGAAACTCCTTTGTATTGTATACATACAAACTCATAAAAAAATCAAACATTTTATGACATCTAGTTCTCGTAACCAAAAACATAGAATTTAGAATATGAAAATAAAATCCATTGGTTACTTTAGATTGATATGTGAAGATTATTTATCGTTTCCGGTTATGTCTGTGACCGTCCCAATAAGAAGAAAATCCACATACTACCACTTCTAAAAAAGATGTATCACTGTTTTTCTCCCCGTCGATTAAATAAATGTCTGTTATTTATGACGAATGTCACTTTAGAAGGTTTGGTGGAGATTGTATATGTTTCCATTACCAACTGAAACTAGATACGCTACTGATACAAAAGTTAAAAATGTGATCTGTCACATTTTAACCGAATCACACAATGACATTTAGTATTGCGTTGATCCATATATGCACAGTATGGTCATTTACCTAACTCATATGATACACTGGTTCATATATATCTACCGATCACAGTGAGTATTAATATATTGTGGTGGTGTTTCGTTCTCTGAGCTGGTTGCTTTGGTTGTGGAACTTTTATTGTTCTTCTTCTGAACAACATCATCAGCACAAACTTTAGGAAGAAGTGAAGTATTCGAATTTCTCCACGTTTAACCTGTAGCTTCTTCTGCTAACCTCGATCTTGATTAGTTGCTGTTGACCTTAAACCTGTCGTTGTTTGCACATTTGTTTTGATTGTATCCCATTTTTGATCTGTTTCTTGATCCTATGTCCCCTATGATTTTTCTGATTGGTTGATAAATTGGGTCAATGTCGATGTGTCTGTTGATTGCTAATTGACCTGAGTGCCAAGCTTCTAAAAATTCTCTAGTGTTCTTTGTCCTCCCCCTATCCAGTATTTCCATATTGTCCTAATCGAATTAATATAAAATGCTGACGTTCAGCATAGAATTTTTCTGCTGTTAAGTGTAAAACAATGTAAGTGTTAGCAAAAAGATACACGTCTAGAATTCTTACTCTTTAATATTTGTTAGCTTAAAACCGATTCACAGATCCTAATCTAATGATTATAAATATTCCTCTGAATAAGTTTGTTTATTGGTAAAAAGAACACATGTATTTCCAACTTTCAAAGGCCATTTCGTAGAAGACCAATTCAGAACAATGAACAAGTCAATCATTTATTTTCAACTCCAAGTTAAATGATTATTCTGAAATAAACTGATCATAATTTGATCATACCTAAAATATAATCACTTAATTCCCAAGATATTTACTGATCTAATCCTGAAACTTGAAATGACAATCTATTCACTCTTTAGTTACGGCATTAACATTTAAGGAGTATTTAAAATTTATACAAAAGTTATTGTATGATGAACTGATAATTTATAGCTAAATATATCTCCTCCTAATTATGTAGGCATTTCTAAATAAAATCACATAACTGATAAACTTATTAATCTTGAATGAAAGTAAATGAGCATGTAAACAACCCTAACACAATATTCAAGCCAATTTGATTAACTTTTTTTTTAAAAAAAATTGAACTTTGAATAAAGTATAATTTGGAAAGTAACACTTTGAATGTATTTACTTTTTAAAAGTTTCCAGTAATAAACATCATTCGTATCACATGTCCAATTATAGTAAATAGTCTCTGAATAAATAAGTAAACAGGCGAAGCAAAGCTCATCATGTAAACAAGTTTTGTGGATTGAAAGTTTTAAAGATAAAATTTATCATGAAAGTTATCAACACATAAAATAAAATGTTTATTGGATATTTTTCAATATAATTTATTTTATAATTTCATTTTATAAAAAATATTTCAACTTCACCTGTTTACCTAATGTGTTTAAAATGATCACGATAAAATTATCTTATCAACTAAATTAATCCTGATATATTATTCTTTACAATCAAGTTAATCGTAGATTAGTAGTGAGATATTTTAAAAATATTTATCTCTTCAAGTTGTTTAAACATCATGGTGAGAAGTAAACTAAGCAAGATTTTAAAACAGTGCAAGTAAAATATTATTGACAGAACAGAAATACAACAATAGTAAATAGAATGACACTAAAATTCAAAATCATACAGGTATATGACTGCACCACAGTGACTTATAACATTATTTCTCTCAAATAATCGACTAAAATTATCCTTAGAACTTCAAATCTCTCTGAACATCTATAATAGAAAATGTAATGAACAGTGAGTTCATGAATTCGGTTTCACATCTTCGTTTTAGGCCTTTTTAGCAACTATCTATGTGAATTTGCCTAAGCACTAGCTAAGCATTCTTAACAACTAATCAAATCAACTGATGTTGTTACCAAGTTCTCGCTTAATCATACAAATAACTGACTTTCCTAAACTTTGAAAAATTAACACAATGGTAAATTGATAACAATCGCCAAAAAATGTGTTAAGACTTAATACTGAAATTATTATTATTATTTTCTGTACTTTGAAGAATAACTTGACGAGAGAGAGAAAAAAATTGACGAGTTCACAGGAGTTTGAACAAAATAAAATACTCGACATACTTTTCTACTACGCCTACATGTACAAAAAAGAACTAAAAATATCACTAACTAAGTTTATTACATTTTTAAATTGTATTTCCTGTAATTACACATGGGAATTACAGATGGTGACTTTCATTTGTTATTGTAAAAATTAAAATACTGAATTGATAATAGTAATCTAACATGATAAATAATAATTTTTTTTTCTTTTTTTTATTCAATCAAAAATCACAGTCCTTCCTACTCACCAATTTTAGTCTAAAAAAAACTTGTAATCATATATAGATATGTATATATGTATATATTTTCCTCCATCTTGTAATAAATGGAAAAAAAATACTAATTCTTTTTTATCACGTCTATTGACAGAATTTTGGCGACAGAAATCTCATTTTTGAATGAATTTATCTAACAAGCTTTAAATTCATGCACATATATATGTATATATATATATATATATGTAAAGGTATATAAAAGTTTAGGTATTGATTTCTTGAAACAACACACCCGGTAGAGAAACATGGTAACGGAATAGAATGATTATACTACTAGTCTGTATAATGTAACACTTTGAAATCATCAATCAATCGTTGTTAGACCAGCATTAGAAACGTGGCAGCACTGAAAGACGGCCGTTTTGTCTTGGTATGCGACTCATCATCAGCAGTGCGCATCCACGACCCGTGCACCTGACAGGATTCGAACCTTCGGTCTTGTGTGTAAACGCCTAACCTCTGCATCAGTGGGCCGGCATCCAACGGTGTTAATGTCTAACTCTGATCAAGCTACAGATTTTGCGCGACCTCACACATTTGTCTTTAGTAATTATTGCCTACACCCGACAGACAGGGTTGAACTCCACTGGTCACGTGTAATGTAAATAGGTTGTTAGTTAATTAAAACTTTTGTAAAATTAACCGCCGGATATTGATTAGATTTTTGACGAAATTCTCAAGAATTCAGCAGTGAGGAACATTTTTTTAGAAGAACTGAAAATTAAGAAAGATTTCCCTAGTTGAAACTTTTCCATCAAGTTTCGGTAAAAATCAGTGGGTTTCCTTCGTTAATAATAATAATAATAGTAATAACACGATAAAGATAAAGATTGAACTAGTTTATCTTTCAAGTTATTTAAGCTTATAATCCTTTGAAAAGTATAAGCCGTCGATCCATCAATTGAGGGAAATATAAAAAGATTTCCAATAATCTTCAATCATCATTGTGTTAATCTCTTCAGATTTCAATGTTTTGATCTCATATAAATTTGTATTATGAAATGTTAACTTATACAGCCAAAAAAGAAATATAAAGTGATCTGTCTGTCTATTAAATAAAAAAAAATAAAAAAATCTCAAATTTTTGCTCTTAAGAGTTGAATACTTTAAAACTTCATTTATATAAATTGATTGTCAATAAAAAGTGGATCTAACTAAATACAGTTACGGGTAAAAATTTATGACATGAATAAAAATCAAAATTAAACTACCATTAGAAACCTGGAGGCCCTAAAAGACTACTGTTTCGTCCTGGTATGGGACTCATCATCATCAGTGCGCATCCAAGACTTATGAACCTCGTACGACCAGAACTCAGGACCTTCGGTGAGGAGATTAGGCGTTCGTGCGCAAGACCGAAGGTCCTAAGTTCGTATCCTGCGGGTTGCAGGAGTCGTGGATGCGCACTGCCATCGATGAGTCCCATACCAGGACGAAACGGCCATCTTTCAGTGCTCTCCGTTTTCTAATGGTGATCTTACATTGATCGATTCATGATTTCAAATGTGTGACTGAATAATTTTCAAAACCGTGTACAGAATAAAAATCAAATTTTAATTATAATTCATGTCATAGTCGTTTTTATTTTAGAATAATAAAGTACATAAGTGAAATTTTCATACTTATGACAGATAACAATTAGGGGTATTGATTGAAAATAATGAAATCAGGACTTTTGAGTTAAATCCGCTTATTTAGAGGAGATATTTAATAATCATGTAATTACTTGATGAGTATGAAAATTCCGCTTAATTACTTTTTAATCGTAAATCTTATAAGTTGTAATGACGTCTATGTTTTCAGAAAACAGCTTCACTATTGTAATTGCTGAATAGTGATAGAATCCCAGGAGAATGGGGAAAAAACCTGTATGTTTAAATTTTCGGCCCATTTGTCTTTCGCTCTCATCGTATGATTACAAATTTTACTTTAAAAAGAAGTTTGATGGTGAGTTTTTTGTTTATACATATGACTATTTCATTCGACAGTCGATAACCTGTAAATCATTTCAGAAAATAATGAATTTCAAAACAAAAAAAAGCATTCATAATAAGGTTGTAGTGCCTCCACATTTATTTGAATTCGCTTACATTTAATTTGGTCAAGCCTTTCGATTAATTTATTTAATCAAGCCATTTGTATAACCATAACTTATATGTACCATTGGCTTTTATTTGTGTGTGGTTTGTATGAGCTCGTATGACTGAGCATTGCTTAACGCCTACGCGCATATGCATCCTACTCGCTTTAATATTGATCTCTTAAATATCACGACTCAGACATTTTCCTATGTATATATATGAAAATTTTAATCTTATTAACTCACTCCCACATTCTCACATTCGCTCGCTAGTGTGTTTGCCAGGTCTGCTTGTGGTCTGCTATCCCTATTTGTGGTGTGCCAAAAATAAACGTATTCAACACTTCGAGTTCACCTTCTGATTTATAAACCGTCAGACGCCATTTAGTAACGATTATCTGAATGAGCTAATTACAAAGACTAAGAACACGTAGAAATTGGCAATCACAAGGTTAACCTAATTTATTGATTGTTAATACTTCAACTTGTTGTATCTCAACTCTTAGAAATCTAAATCATTTAGGCAAATTACATGAAATAATTTGTCAAAATATTTATTTTCGTGATGATGAATAATAAAAATTTCCCTAAGAATACTGAATAATAAATTTCAGAAAATGTTTGCACGAATCTCTGTTAAATAGAAATATATTAATCTTTTTCTCACTATTTCAAAACTTTACAAATATCATCTGTTTACTCAAAATATTTATCTGAAATATTATTTACAGTTTAATCATGCGAAAAATATATTCATGACGTTAATGAAATAATACGATTCGAATAACCGTGAATTAATCAGTGTTAGGTTACCATGAAAAAAAACTGGAAGCACTGAATGGCTGGATGGCTTAGACAGACAGATACAACGCAGAACTTCGTACGTAAGTACATCAGTTCAGGTTGCCATACCACATCAGCACAGAGACGCAACTGTCAGTTCAAATCCAAGAGTGAATGCGATAATAGAAGTATTACCAGTAATGTAGAAGATTATAGTTCGAAGATATGATTCGAGAAGTGTATTACAGTGAGAAAACTTTAGAAAGAGAAAGATAGAGACTATGAGGAATTCAGAAGGTTAGAATTTAAGAGAACACAAAGAGTGGATGCACTTGCGCTATGTCGTTCAAGGTCTCTAACGATTGGTGACTTTCGTCTCGCGGGATGGCTTAGAACCTTTGATGATACCCTCGTGGTATCAAAGTTTAATGTTGACCACTCGTTTTTAAAAGAACTAAACAATCTATTAGCTAACAATTTACTTCAATATCAGGGGCAATGATGATTTACTTTTTCTAGATAGTCTGCTTCATTAGGAAGACGAAGTCGGACTTGCATTCAACCAACATGATATCAGGGCATACTTTAGAATATCTAATCTAATTCATACAAAGGATAAATATTACCGAATGGTTTACAACATGATTAAGTTTGTAAAGTGACATTTTAAATTTGTGATATAATATACATTGTACAAACCATTGTGAAGATCACAGTCAAAATAACCTGACGACTCTTCGATTACACGTCCACACATAGTGACATCAAGACATTAGATTGACTTAAACCACAAAATAAAATTGTATCGGAAAATTTGATAAATCACAAAGAACACTTCAGAAGAAATCGATTTTGCAAACAGAATTCACATTTTATGGATCAAATTGAATGGTTATGACAAAGCCTGACCCTACTCCGATATCCTGCTCACTCAGATTAATAGTGTCGATATAGATGTGAAAAATATAAAGTTCTCCCATTTCATGAACACGTGCTGCCTTGAGAATTTATACACTAATCGAATCAGACATACTAAACTTGCCCGTTTCTTTTATCTGTCCATTCACTTGAGAACACAGAATTACTATTTACAGTGAAACCTTGATTGCGTTATCCCGAGATTGTGCAAAGTTTCTGAAACATTTTGGGATTCTGTCAACGTTAAATAGCGAAATATCAGTAACAACAATCTTAATTTGTTGTTCATTCATTGAGAAAGACACTTTTTATGAATGATTGGTGAAATTTCATTTTATACTGTCAGTTACATCTTAAATGATTTTCAATCATTTTTAAGTCAAACATTTCAAATGTGAATGTGTTAGTTATCCTGCTAGAAAGAAATGACTCATTTTGTTTAGTGTCTTGTTTTGTCTCTTTGATATCGATTTTTCCGGGATGTTTCATTATGGTGATTCGATTCACTTGAGAAAACAATCAGTTTTGATCAAACATAAATTTATGTGACCAACATATTTTTGCCTGTTATAACAAAATAAAGTTACTTTTCCATGCTGTGAGGCTTTAGCTTCTTTTTGGTGAACTAGTTAACTTTGGTTTGTTTAAATTTTAAATGTGTAGAACACTAATCTCTATAACCCTAATTGAAAAAATCATTAAATGTGTTCACTAGTGACTATCTTCGTGAGAAATCTTCTCCCAGTTCTAGTGAGAAGATGTGACCAATGGAGTTCAACCCTGTCGGGTGTAGGCAGTAACTACCAAAGACAAATGGCTGAGGTCACGCGAAATCCCTTGATCAATTGGAGTTAGACATTGACACCATTGAATGCCAGTCCAGTGGTCCGATGGTTAGGCGTTCGCACACAATACCGAACGTCCCGGGTTCGAATCCTGCGAGATGCAGGAGTGGTGTATGCTCACTGTTGATGAGTCCCCTAGCAGGAAGAAACGGCCGTCCATTGCCTCCAGGTTTCTTACGATGGTCTAACAATGATTGATTGATTGATGATTTCAATGTGCAAAACACACTATTGTCCATAAGTCTAATTGAAAATAAATCCCTTTTACCTGGAAAACCTTTAAAGGATAGTTTTAGTTATTTATTGTAATCACAATTACATTTTACTTGAAAAAAATATAATAAATTTCCAGTTGAAATGTAAATAGTTTCTAATAGTTTGTTCTGCCACGTCAATCTAAAAATTTTTTTTTATTCAAATAACTTATCAACATTAAATTAAAGATAAATCAAGCATGAAAATTTCCTGAACTCAACAATCATTTATTTTCATGCTTATGTATGTATGTTGTGATCTTCAGTGGAATGTAGATGTGAGTTTTTTTTTTCAATCTCAAAGCAAATGATGATATCTTTGTACCTGTACTTGATTGAATAATGCATTGATCAATTATGACATAAGGAGAAAAACGACTTAATTTATCTATTATAAAAGGAAGTGTAGATTCCAAAGAGATATACACGTATTGGTGTGTGAGTCAAAAAAACACATCAGACATCTAATCAACATCAGTTCAGAAACAAACGGACGCACACTGTTGCTGGTACTTCATCTGTGGTGCGCGCTACTTATAAGTAGCATATGACGCGTGTGTAAACGTAATGTCTGGCAGCAGAAGATGGGGGAAGATCAAGAAAGGAAGAGTTAGAAAACAATGGAATTTGTATGAAACGCATGAACAGTGAGTGAAATGTCAGACAATGGATTGATGATTGATTGAAGATTTGCAAATTAACGATGACGATATGGTTTTCCAATTTTACTGAGTTACTCTGTAATTTTTGTTAAATACAATTCGGTTGCCCTCACCTGTGGTCTCCTTCACTACACATCGATTCAAGTTAGTTGAAGTCGCCTAAATAGTTACAGACGTAGCTACTAGTGTTTACATTAGAAGTACGGTTGGATTTAAAACTAAGTTCATGACCTGTGCTTAGGTAGATATCGCATTATCACTGGTCTATAGAGTATTACTTTACAACAATCATCTTTTGGAATAAATCTTAGGTCATATCTAAACAGTATGTAATATAGGAAGCAATTAACATTGAGTAAAATACTATTTTTTCTGAAAGTTTAATGATTTTTAAGAAAACTCATCATCTTTCTATATTCAAAAATATTCAGTCACAAGCAGAAAACTTAAAATGATGTTTTTAATCAACTGATTTAACATGAGTTAATTAACTCATTGGGAGGTTTGAAGTTATTGTCGTTCAAGTTTAAAGAAAAAATAAATTATTATTTCTGAATTTCTTTCCGAAAATCACATATACAAAATTAAAACCAAACTTAAAAAATTTATGTCCAATCAGTTTATTTGTTAATTTTCATATCAACACAGAGAGAGAGAATGAAACACTAAAAAATCTCCACTTAAACTAACATCGGTATACATACATGTTTGTTTTTTTTATACCGCAAATAGTATATCTTTCCTATCAAATCAACAGCACATTCACATAAGTTATAAGCTAAACACTTATGCTTACTACTACTTACCCCTGTTACCCCCAATGAAGCATAGGCCGCCGACTAGCATTCTCCAACCTACCCTGTCCTGGGCTACCCTTTCTAGTTCTGATCAATTTATAGGATACTACTAGTAAATATTATCAAGTTAAGTGTAAACACTATGGTAGTCAAATTTCCGACTTTCTGTCATATTGCAAAAAAAACTACTACTACTACTACTACTAATGATAGTGAGTAGTAGTAAAATGTCAGTTAAAAGTAGAATAATTTCAAATATTGACTAGCTTCAACATACACATACATCAATGCAGTCAGTTCATATTGAAATGAATGCTTCAGTTAGTTTTAACTTGTCAAAATATTTTCTTTTGCATATATGTGTACTCCAAAGACTAAAAAACTAAAAATACTTTTTTTGGTTTTTTGTTAATAGATTTAAAATGCGAATTAAATTAACTGTGAAAAAAAATTTCATTTCAATGAAAGCTGTCATACATAGCACACACTATCTATTAAGTGGAAATGAGTAAATATATATGTATATATATACACTGAATTTTTCTGAATTTAACCCGCTTCAATTAATTTGTACAAACAAACCTCAATAGAATATTGAATCATTAAACGAAAGATTATTTTCACTAAAAATTTGAAAATGCATTTTTCGATTGATGAGTAAATTTTTTTACCAGTAATTTTTTATTTCTGATAATACAAATAATAGCAATTTACATTTGCACTTATATAAGCTTAGTTATTAAAATGTAGATAGTGGTGAGCATTGGACTCCCAAAGTGCTTATACTTTGTGATGTATCTGTGTCCCAATATCCGTGTTCCCACTGAAAAGTCAACGTACCACTGTTCATTTTAAGAGCCTTTTGCTTTATTCACTGAGGTAATAAATCTTAACAACCACTATCATGTGCTATAGTGATGGATTTTCATTATTTCTTTAGGAATGTTTAAATCTGATGGCTTTATTGCTACAAATTGGATTTTGATCAGTCGAATTTGATACATGTGAATTGATAGAAAGGTGATTTAATATGGCTTCCAAGTCATACGCATTTAACTAATGACAAATAAGGGGAAATATGTTTCTCGGATTGTACTGCTAAGCACTCTATCAACACTATAACACTTTAATAATATCTGATCATTTACATTTCAGATATTTTGAAACCGTGAATCGATCAATGTTAGACCATCATTAGAAACCTGGAAGCACTGAAAGACGACCATTTCGTTCTGGTATTGGACTCCTCAGCAGCAGTGCGTATCCACGATTCCTGCACGCCGCAGGATTCTAATGGTGGTCTAAGATTTATCGTCTCATGGTTTAAAAATGTGTAACTTAACATTTTTCACAACCCCGTAATGGAATTACCGGTGCTCACTAGTGACTAGCTTCGTATGGAATCTTCTCCGAGTTCTGGTGGGAAGAGGTGACCAGTGAAGTTCAGCCTATTCGGGTGTAGACAGTAACTACCGAAGACAGTGTATGAGGTTGCGCAACTCCATGAATTAATCTAAGTCAGATGTTAACACTGTTAGATACCGGTTCAGTGGTCCAGAGGTCAAGCGATCGCGCACAAGACCGAAGGTCCTGTGTTCGAATCCTGCGGCGTGCAGGAGTCGTGGATGCGCACCGCTGATGATGAGTCCTATACCAGGACGAAACGGCCGTCTTTCAGTCCTTCCAGCTTTTTAATGGTGATCTAACATTGATCGATTCATGGTTTTAAAATGTGTAACTTAACAATCTACACAACCCCATAACGCAATTTATATTTCAGTCTAGCTGTTAATGAACATATAAAACTAATTCTCATCTTAATTTCATATTATCCTTCAAAATAAAACATTTTGTACGCATGTTTGGTTGATAAAAATGAAGAATAACTTATCATTGATTAATCAACCACGATTATTTTTTTCTTCTTCATTCAAACAAAATCAATGCAAACATTCAAACTGCAAATAGATTTAATCAAAAACATTCTATTCAAACAAAGATGATTTGTCCTAAATTTAAACGGAAAAAAAATACAATAAAATAACAAACAGCAGGATAACCAAAGAATTAATGAACCGTTTCAATGGAACATTTTTTTAAGAAAAAGAAAAAAGAGGGTTAATAAATGATTATCATCAGTTGATTGATTGAATGAATGGATGAATGAATGATAACAATCAATTTATACAAAACAAGCACAATTAATCAAAGTTCATTGATTATTATTATTATTATGATTAATGAACTGTCAGCTCATTTGAATATGGATTATATAGTCTACATGAATAAAATGAATGAATGCTCATGCAGACAATAATAAATTTTGTGATAGATTCATTCTGCGTTACGGAGTTGCGAAGATTGTTAAGTCACACATTTTTGAAACCGTGAATCGATCAATGTTAGAACACCATTAGAAACCTGGAAGCACTGAAAGACGGCTGTTTCGTTCTGGTATGGGATTCATCATCAGCAGTACGCAGCTGTGACTCCTGCTCCTCGCAGGATTCGAACCCAGGACCTTCGGTATTGTGCACAAACGCCTAACCTCTGGACCACTGAGCCGGCATCTAACGGTGTTAATGTCTAACTTGATCAACTCATTGGTCCGATGGTTAGGCGTTCGCGCACAATACCGAGGGTCCCGGGTTCGAATCCTGCGAGGTGCAGAAGTCATGGATTCACACTGCTGAGGAGTCTCATACCAGGACGAAACGGCCGTTTAATGCTCTCAGGTTTCTAATGGTTGGTCTAACATTGATCGTTCCATGGTTTCAAAAATGTGTGAATTCATTCTGGTCAGTGAAAATATATTTTGTTTTATTTGTGGATATGTGCAAAACAAACCATAATAAAAGAGGGAAATATATATATATATATATATATATATATATATATATATATATATATATATATATATATTCCGTAATCATATTCACTGATTATATTGAATGAATTGAGGAGGACAGGAAAAGTTTCGTTTGGTTTTAGTTCTTTACTAATTTCAATAAATAATGCTGTATAATTAATTTTTAATTAAATTAGTAAACGGTAACAATCAATTTAGTCTGTAAATGTTGTTACTGTGAAAATATGTAAAACTCTATAGTATTTTTTATTTTCTAGTTAAATATTTATAATTAATAAATATATATTTATTCAATTTGTATTCATCAGGTTCATGTGATCTGATGATATGATATAGCACTGAAAGCAGCAAGCAATCCTTTTAAAACTTAACAGATTTATGTAAGATCCATTTTTGAAGGCTTTGTTGGTGAAAATCCCTCCATGTATACATTTGTAATATGTCCTCACTGATTCCTACAGTTGTATATTTTGTTAATCTGTTCGATTCCATTTGAGATGATAATATTTGTATTTTATTATGGTTTCTATTTATTTTGCCTTCAATGAATTTCTATGTTTCTTTCTGAACTGCATTGATGTTGTTTAAGATGATACTTAGTCTTGGTAGCAGCCAAATTGTCTTTGATTGTGTTGCTTCCAATGACTGGAATCGTGCATTTTGATTGTGATTTGAAGTACTCTTTCAGAATACGAAACACTCTGTGTTATAAAGCAAACAAATATTATCTGTCGAACGAATCTGATCTATCCAGAAGGGATAGATTATCATTTATTTGTTGCTGTTGATTTGAATAAGTAGACAGTTGATGGTGGAATAACTGATTGGTAATATTTGTTTAGTTAATGATGTGTATATTTATATTTATGATGAATATTAGAACCGTTATTTACCCAAATGACTTGTTTTGGATTTCATCTGGGCAAGACATGTATCTAAACCATCTAGACAGTTATTCCTTAGTCCAAACCTCAGTTTGGATCCTACAATATATAAGTCAGAATCAATATCCTCGGTAAGTCAATCATGTTAACCTTACGTTACATACTGAATGATGTAAAAAAAAACTTTTGAACATCGTTTAAAATCAGGAATCACTTGTTTTACCACACTATAAATATCCTTATCATTGCTCATTCACGGCCTCACTAATGACTGAGTTTGACAAATAATTTGAGAATTCCAACAGGTAGAGTTCAGTAGAGTCGAGTTTAAGGACGTTACTTCTCGAAGGTAGTGAAAACTAGTTTAATTTTATAACAAGCTAATCGGAATCAAACATTTAACCATTGTATGCTAAAAGTTAGGCGAACTCCACAAGACCAAAAGTACTGCATACGATCATTGGTAGGCATGGGATTGCAAAGCACCAAAGAGGATAAAAACGCTCAACAAGGCTCTCTAGATTTTAAAGGATGCCTTAGTTATGTTAGTTCGTTATATCAGAACCCGTCAGTCATAATTACAAACTTTAAAAGTATGAATCCTAGCTAGTCTCACATTACAAACATCAACCTGGACTGTATTTATCAGTTGAAATGCACATATAAGGATAGCTAGCTACACAAGAAGAGTAGAAAAACTACTCAATACTATATGATTGTCCAGAGTATACCAAAAATCTACATTTAACGAGTTCTTACTTTTCAACAATTGCTAATACCTGTCTATTTTAATTGTCTACAGCAGTTCTTCTAATCTATCTACTTCATCAACTCCTTTCTTTTTTCAACTAATATTACTATTGTTCTCCCTTTTCTTTCAAGATTATCTAATCGTTTTTCTCTTTTCTCGATTGAGTTTTAATCAATTATATTCGATATATATATATATATATATATATATATATATATATATCCCAATCATCAAGTTCTTATTGTATTGTCACGATCAATAGATAAGTGTCATAATAAAAATATGATCGAAGATATGCAGAGTTTTATCTTTGGTAGATTAAACAATACACAGCAAGTTATTTTTTTTCCGATGAATTGAGTTAAAGAAAATCTTACATAGAAGTGACTTTCTGAAATAAAAGAACAATTTGTAGAGACTAACATGATAGAATGACTTTTTTTGCAGAATTGAACATAAAATAGTTTGAAAAGTAAATGGAAAATCGAAGATCCGCACTGTTCCTTAGTTGAATTTTAAAAATCTATTCAATTGAGATTCTTTTGTAAAGCATAGGTGAATAGCTCAAGTCACTAAATATTTCCCGACCGATTATAACATTTGATTAGAGTTGTAAACGATGTAAAAAAGTGTGATTATTTCACTTATCGGCATAACTTGACTATCGGTGTTATATTCTAATCATAGTGCAACAATGTTTTTTTTTTGAAAAGTCTTTCCAAGAAAAAAAACTTTATTGTATTGGTAGTGTAGTGTGTCGATTAACTGCGTGTTCTTAAGCTCGGTAATTAGCTCGTCCAGACAATCGTTAATAACTAGAGTCTGACGGTTTATAAATCAGAAGGTGAACTCTTAGTGTTGAATATGTTTATTTGGGACACACCACAAAGCGAAGCGGCGAAGCAGTGAATGAAACGAATGAAGTGACTTGAACTGGAGAAGTCTGTGGAGCCAACTCCAAGAAACGGAGCGTGACTAAGAATATATAGTCAGACAGACATGCGATAAGCGAAATAGGCACACATGAATAAAAGCGACGAATAGTTGACAAGTGGAACACGTCATGTGAGCTCATACAAACCAGACAATAACAAGAACGATTGGTACATTTAAATTGTTGCAATACAAATGGCTTGGTTAATTAAATTAATCGAAAGGGCTTAACCAAGTTAGATAGATGTAACCGAACTGGAATATATGTGGAGGCACTACAGTAGCATGAAAAGTATCTGGATTATTTAAGAAGTTGTCTTTTCGAAAACAAAGAAAATAATTAAAACATACTAAAAGAATAGTCTTTCATACGCTGTTATGAATCAACTTCCGTAAAAGTCTTTTTTGAAAAGATTCAAGGCATAGATGTCATGATGAAAGGAACAAGCCACAACGTTTATACTTTCATTGTAAAACTAAATTTTCTCTTGCATACAATACTTGAACTTCTTATGACAAGTAAATTAGTACCAAACAACGCGGTCATCAACTGTGATTTTACTGTTTGAATTCTATGTGATCAGCAGTTGAAAATTTTCAATCTCTTATACTGGAATTTCAAATGAACTATATTCGTGTTAGTTTAGATTGTATAATGTTGGTCATTGCAACGTTCATATGTCATAATTCCCTAGAAAGATTGATACCTAAATGATACTTGTATGTCTCACTGGGATATTTTAGCGAAATGAGGAAGTGTTAGGGAAGTTAGATCTGCAGAACTAACTTGATAAATGTCTTAACTTTGGATTTTATTCATGGGCTGATCAGATGCCCTTGAGATCATATTTTAGTTATTTTAGTGTGCTATTTTTGTGACTCTCCGAATGACGTTTCTATGATGCATAAATATACTCGATTTATGTGCTTGTCAACCTCGATTTTCTGAGTGCTAGTAGAAAACACATTCTACGTTATATCAAGACTTTTCTCTTCAGTTAGTTGGGGCAGCGGATCAAGGTGAACTCGTAATAGTTTCAAGCATATCAAATGAAGAGCATAATAGGAACATACATTCAATAAGAATTTGATTTATATTAATTAATCAGTTATGATACAGTAAATTATGGGATAACATTTTCCAATGTGTTTTGGAAACATAAACAGTAGTATTAATGTATTCGATAAATTAACACAGTATGTAGAGTTACTTTATGCCTTCACAGTAATTTATAATTTGTTAGTCGGGACCTAACGCAACTCATCATACTTTTTATTTCCTTGTTTATATTGCACATTCAGTAACAAAAAATAGAGTTTATAAAGATCAGGGTAATAATCTAACAAGAATAACAGTCCTAATTGTAACGTATGTATCATTTTCAAATCGAACGTAAAAATTTCACAATTACAGTGCCCTAAGTGAGATGACCTTGTATAAGGTATGATTAATTTGTTACTTATTCTTGATTAACCAGCATACCTGCTGCACATGCACGCCACTGCATTTTAGGCAGCACAAGGATTCTCGCAAGAGTCAATATTGCGACCACCCCTGCTCCATACTGGAACGCACATGTTGTTTAGGTTGGTCTGCAGACAAGTGGATGTCCAAAGAGCATGCACACGAGCAGTGGCCCCCGTTCGGGCACTTATGAATCAACAAGATCCCTCCAATCAATCCACTGCCCACAATCCCCAATCGGCAAGGGTGGCAAGGCGGGCCTTCCCAGCTAGACCTGGCACCCCGAACTGATTACCGAGCCACCAAGCATTGCACTAACCATTGACCGTTCCAACCGTCTGGCCTCCAACTGCCTTGCGCTGATACAATTGACCGGAGCCCTCAGACCCCACATGAAGCTGAAGACCGAAATTGTCCCACAAGGTCAGCCGGAACGTACACCCTCCCATGGGGAAGATGTCATGGACTCAACCAATTGCAAGCACTCGGCCAAGCAGGATTAATCCCACTACATAGACCGAGATGCAGAGTGTTTAGGACAACCACATAGGGTCGGAGTCAATAGTCCAGGATCTTTCGGGCTGCTTCCCAAACAAGAGGTCCAGGGCCGCCCTCAGGTATCCTGTAAAGCTATATCCCATTGTTTCAAATATACCTACTCTTGGTGGACGGGATTCAGACTTAGAGGCGTTCAGTCATAATCCCCCCAGGGTGGCAAACCGTATCTACGGCCTTGCGACCATGAACATGTACCATTATTCTGGACCATGCTAGGCACGGTATCTCAAGCGTTCGGAATGACCCTTTTGTTATCAGGGTCTCGTCGGGTTGCACAAAGTGTCACCCTACCGTCGATCCCTGTATGTTTCAGAGATTTAAACCCTTTTGTTATCAGGGTCTTGACGCCAGTTAACACGCCAAACGGAGGTTTAGAATGTTTGGTCGCCTTGTAGACCAGGAACCTTCAGCTGCCTCCTTGAGCAAATCGCTCAAGGTCGCCTTAGGATCACTGGAGCCAAGCCACTTATAAGTTTATTTGTTACTTACATCATAAAAAGTAATTGATTTTTAGTAATTATCTTCTCTCCCACCTCAAAAGTTTACAGTAGTTACTGAATTAAAGTCAAGAAAATCAGTTCAACTCGGAATGGTCACAACTTCGTTATGTACAGATAAATTCGAAAATCATTTTTTTTCGCATTGAAGTTCCGTTTTTGTTTGTAACCGGTACTTGTATAAAAATGAACATTAGAAAATCAATCCATGATAATAACTCACCTTATCTCTAATTGTTTGTCTTAAATTTTCTCTTTGTTCTTCTAAACCCTCAAATCTTTCCCGACGTTTTTCTTCCGCTGCAGTCATTGATGCTGTAAGATCTGTGTCATCGGGTGTTGTTAAAGAGCCAGCATCTTTGGCAACGTCTAAAATTACATTTCAAAACATTGAATTTTAGTTTCATTTTGTAAAAATCTGAATAAATGCATGTTTAGAAAATCGATATTAGTATTTACATAAGTTTGACTACTGATAACAATTTTCAATGGTAGTTGACTAGTAAGGAGTTAGTTGACAGTAATACAGATTCAGAAGTTTCTAGAACAATCGTAGTCAGTAATTAATTTAGTAAGTAATATTACAATCTAAATTCATAAAGGTTTATGACATTTAAAGCTTTTGTTTATTTTTTAAAAAAATTCGGGAAAAAGTTGCTTCAAATTCACATGAATACATAATAATGAGTAATGAAAATCTGAAGTCTTGTTCACTACTGTATTGAGAAACATGAGCGTGAACTCATTTACAAGTAGCTGTAATCTGGTTGAATACAGTGTTTGAAAAGTATATCTAACCATTGAAATGCATAATACTATTACATTCTCTAGGCATTAAATTTGTTTCTAAACTAAACAGGCTATTTATAATTATTCTTCAGAAATATATATATAAAATATGCGGCATTAATTCAAACGATGTCACTTCTCTGTTTAATAGTATTTGACAATAATGAGGTTGAATATTAATAATATTGATTAAAGTATGGTGTAAGATTAGTGGAAAAGTAGAGTTACGTTGTGGTATGCAAGGTATCACTAGTTTAGTAACGGTCGGTATCCAAAGTGTTCTAAAACTTCATAATTTGCTCGTCCAGACAATCGTTACTAAGTAGCGCCTGACGGTTATAAATCAGAAGATGAACACGAAGTGCTGAATACGTTTATTTTTGACACATCAAAAATGGACCAGAAGAACACAAGCACGCAGAGCAAGGCAAGCACACTAGCGAGCGAATGGGCTAATAAAGTGAAGTGTAGCGGAGAAGTCCCTCACATCTGCATCCGATCCACTTTGGTTGTCGATGATGCTGGTATGTAAAGGTGTTAACGTCCTCCAAGGCATCTCCATCAAGAGTGATTTGTTTGGTGCATGTTGTGTTGCATCGGATAATTTCGCTTTTTCCTTTATGTATGTTGATACCTACTGCTGCAGAGGCTGCTGCTACACTGGTTGTCTTCTTTGGCATTTGTTGTTGCGTGTGCGATAGAAGAGTCACGTCATCTGTGAAGTCCAGATCGTCCATCTGCATCCTAGCTGTCCACTGGATACCGTGCGTCCCTCCAGATGTCAACATCTTCATAATCCAGTCGATCACCAGGAGAAAGAGAAAGGGTTAGAGTAAGCCACCTTGCCTGACACCGGTCTTCACCTCGAAAGAGTCTGTTAGCTGTCCTCCGTGCACCATTTTGCCGTTTGATCCATCGCGAGAATTCCGTATGATTTTAACTATCTTCTCAGGCACACCGTAGTATTGAAGCAGGCACTATTTGGTGACGATTGCCTAGACAAGCGAATTACGCGGTTTAAGAACACGTTGGATATCAACTGTCACGAGACTAAGAACAACTTGCACACCACAAGACATCACAAGTGGTTTTCAGTTATTTTGTTCTCACTAAGCACAATCACGTGTTAAGACAGGAGTAGCATTATATTTTCAGTTATAAATATGTCAACTCATTTTTTAAGGCTTTCATATTGTTTGTAAACCTTATCAAAATTTATTATTGAAATGTACATAGCTGACAGCCTGAAAAAAATGAACTTCTATTCAAAGTATTCACAAGAATGCATATATGGTTGAAATCATCAATCAGTCATTGGCAGACCACCGTTAGAAACCTGGAAGCACTGAAAGACCGCCGTTTCATCCTGGTTTAGGACTCATCAGCAGTGTGCATCCACTAATCCTGCACCTCGCTGGACACGAACCTGGGACCTTCGATATTGTGCTCGAACGGTTAACCTGTGGACCACTGGGCCGGCATCCAACAGTGCTAATGTCTAACTCTGACTGATATAGGGATTTTACGCGACCTCACCCGTTTGTGTCTGGTAGTTACTGCCTACATCCGACAGGGTTGAACTCCATTAGTCACGTCTTCTCACTAGAACTCCGAGATATTCCTCACGAAGCTAGTCACTAGTGAGCACATTTTACAATTTTTCAATTCCCATACTAGGACGAAACGGCCGTCATTCAGTGCTTCCAGGTTTCTAATGGTGGTCTAGCAATGATTGATCGATGATTTCAAATGTGTAAAAAACACTAATCTCCATAACTCTAATTTAAAAAGCGTATATAGTTCTCAAGTTAACAGGGCTCTAATTCCATGTTGCATCAATTTCTTCTTATTTGAATAACCCAAGAATAAGAATAGACTGTCATTCTTGAATAAATTTGGCTAATGGATAGTAGAGAAAAATATATGGATCTCTTTTCAGCCCCACTTGATACTCTTCAACTGGAAGTACTTGACTCTTCATTTGCATATTCACATTAAGTTTAAAACGAATATGAAAATTCCTGCCCATATTTTTCAGAAAATTGTTTTCTGCACTAAAATAAATTTGGTAATTCGGTCGCGGTAACTGATAAAATTTTGTCAACAAATGACAAAATTTTAATTCTAAAATAATTAGAAAAATAATTTACAAAAGAAAAAATTTATACTCACTGATTTTATTTACTTGAGATGCAAAGACTTATTTGTAGTGAATTGATTTGTTTTAAAATAGTTGTCTTTAATAAAATCGAGGCGTTTTAAATCGGTAAACAAAAGCTGTTAGCAATAACCAAAGGTTTTAAACACCAAATATGATAGTCTAGGTTATTGTATAATTTTGTAAATTTTTCAAAAATGAAGAGGCATGAAGCATCATAAATTGTTCAGTCAGTCAGTCAGCTTCAACGTAGAACTTCGTACATGAGTACATATGTTCAGGTTGCCATACCGCATCAGCACAGTGATGCTACTGTCAGTTCAAATCCGATTGTGGTAGAGATAGTAGAAGATTTATTAGTAATGGAGAAAATCAGGGTTCGAAGATATTGTGGCGTTAGACTTTCGTTATCTTCGATTTCCCGTAGATCTCCGTCTTGATGATCGCTACTAGAGAACACGAGTCGTTGCCACGATTTCTTTATTATTCAAATTATTTAATGATCGATACAAATATCGGATTTAATTCAAATATGTATAGTCGATATTGACATCGAATTATTCAAATTGTTAATTGATACAGCTAGTCAAATAACTATATGTGTAGGTGGCAAGTAATGTCCAAGCGTACATGCGCATACACGCTCAACAATGATAAAAGTACAAGATATATGTGAGGTGCTACAATATGATTCCAGAAGTACAATTCAGTGAGACAAATTTAGAACCAGAAAGATAGGGATGATGAGAAATTCAGAAGGTTAGAATTTAAGACAACACATTGCGAACACAAAGAACACAAATTGTTGTAAGAACTCAAGTAATATGAAACTAGTTTATAAAAATGATTAGTAAGTGTTTTTATGAATGAATATCTAAATGTTACAATAAGAGATGATTACAGATTTTGAGAAAATTAGTGAGAAATGTCAAGTTAGATTAGGCTTTGAATTCATATATATGTATGTATGTAAGTTTGAAATTTACATTCTATTTTTAAAATTAATCCTTCTGAAGGTATGCTAGTATTACGCTCGTCTCTAGGTATGCTTAAACTATTACGGGTTCACATTAATCGAAAAACGAGTACAACACAATGAACCAGCGTCCAGGTAGGCTGCTCTGATCCCTTGACCAAATTTTATCAGCAAGAAGTCTTGATATACCGTAGAAGGTGTATTCCACAAACACTCAACAGGCACACAATCAATCCAAGCACTCAAATTGCGTCTATTTATACTCTGTAGAGACGTCCTTGGGACAATCACGAGAATATCACACTAAAATAACACAGTAACCAATCACAGCCAAGGATTTTTACTGGTGGGAAATGTAATCTCAAGGTCAGATGATCGGTCTATGAAATGAATCCAAAATAAAGATATTTATCAAGCAAGTTCTGGGGAT